>RBNI01002803.1:0-17465 GCA_003990745.1 Jimgerdemannia flammicorona
CCCCCCCCAAGTTTAACTACTGAGGCAAGAAGTATAGAGTTAAGGTGACCAGCTATGAGCAATCAAAGAAGAAGAAGGTCACTATTCAGGAAGAATATGTCAGCAGTGAAGAGTCTACTATAGAGGAAGAAGAAGAATCTGAAGAGGGAATCAATCCCAGACTCAATCCCCAGATCAATCTAGTGGATGACAGATCAGAAGACAATGTGTGGACCAAGAACACTATCCCTATCACTATTGGAGCCATTGCAGGAGAAATCAAAGGATGCCCTACCTGTCTCAAGAGACATAAGTGTCCTGAGCATTCCTCCAGGATTATGGGAATAAGAAAATCGCCTGGCCCAGTTTGCCCAGAGTGCAGAAAGAAGAAGAAGAAATGCAGACATATTCCAGAAATACCTGCAACTGAAGCTGCAGAAGTACAAGCAATCTGGGAACAAGAATCATCTGAGGAAGAAGAAACTTCTGATCAAGAAGTTCTGAACAAGAAGTACCAGAAGAAGAAGAAGTCCCCAAACTCATTCCCTGGGATGACCCTCACTAGATACCATCTGAAGACAATGACCCTTGGAATATAGAAGAAGGACTGAGCATAATCACCATTATTCCCAAGAAAGAAACTCACCAAGGAAAGGCTTTCTGGCTAGGAAGATGCCCACACTCAATGAACTTTCACTCTCCCTGAGACTACTGCTATCAGTGCCATCTACTAGACCAACAGGAGAGACAGAGACCCCAGAGACCAGAACCCCCAAACACAATTGCACAGTTAACTACTTTCCAAGAAGTTACCACCAAGTTGTAAAGCCGATTCAGGGGACAAGGCCTCTTCACCCAGACAGAAGTATATTCCTTGTTTACTCTTCTACCCACATATGACCAAGATGGGTACCAATTCCCAAAACAATAGAGATCAATAACTGAGAACATCATTTCTGAGCAATGGGATATTGCAATCATAGAAGACACCCAGACTGCTGAGACTGTAGACATCAGAAGATCCATCTCAGTCATAATGTTGCAGTTCACACTTTGAAGAGAGTAGATAACAGAAGTCAGATCCAAAAAAGCCAGACCAAGAAGCAAGGAAGAAGAATCCTTAAGATCTATGATTTAGGAGAAGACATTCTAGCTCTCATCAGACATACTACCCACTAAGGATGGGTACAAGATACCACCAATTTCATGGAAGCCCTAGACCCTACAGAAAGAAGAGCAATTAACTATCTCTGAGACCCCTCTACTGTAGCCAGATGGCTACACCTCAACCTTAGAGCTTGGAGGCTCTCTGCCAGTGGAGCTTCAGCCTTAGAAAAGCCTGAACTCAGCAAGGATATTGCCCAGTATGCCCTGCTGCATTCCAAGGCCAAACTCTGACCAAAGCTCACCCAGAGGATGTAGGATATGATCTTCACAGTCTGGAGGATAAATATATCAAGCCTGGAAAAACCTTTATAATTAGAACTGGATTAGCAATGCAGCCACCCCAGGGAGTATACATCTAACTGACCTCAAGGTCTGGACTTGCCAGACAAGGAATAACTGTAGTAGGGGGAACCATTGACCCAGGATATATAG
Organism: Jimgerdemannia flammicorona; assembly: GCA_003990745.1. Taxonomy (NCBI): domain Eukaryota; kingdom Fungi; phylum Mucoromycota; class Endogonomycetes; order Endogonales; family Endogonaceae; genus Jimgerdemannia; species Jimgerdemannia flammicorona. The sequence goes on from RBNI01002803.1 coordinate 1,579, forward strand.
GCAAAATCAAGGTCATTCTACACAATAATAGTACAGAATGGCACTGAATCATTAGAGGACAGAAGATTGCCTGAGCAGTCTTCATGAAGGTCAAGACCCCACAATTGCAAGAAGTCTCTGAATTGACTGAAGGGATAAGACAAGCCAAAGGATTTGGAAGTTCAGACAAGAAGGAAGTACACCTCCTCCAAGTCAACCACTGCAAGAGGAATGTTCCCCAGCAAGTGTCCAGCACCCAGTCAGACTGCACAAGAATCTCCTCCTCAAGTCTGGAGAACAAACTACCTTCGAAATCTTTGCACCACTCAACCTCAGAAACCTTTTCTTTGAACCCAAGGAAGATATTCCCCACCTGGATATAGAGGGACACACATTCCATGACAAGATGAATCCAGTACACTCCTGAGCAACCAACCAAAGTTGAGAAACCATTATCTTGTCAAAAGAAACCATCATAGAATATCTGGTTCCTTTTCTCAACCAAACTCATAGGGAAATTTACAAACTAAACCTATCAGGAAATAGCAAAAGGTCCCAGAAGAAAGGAAAGGCCCTGCTGCAACCCAGGAGACAGTAAAGCCTTCCACCAACATTGGAGAAGAATTGACACCTGAACAACAGCAACAACTAGCAGAACTTATTAACAAATATCAAGATATCTTCACCAGCAATTATGGCAACCTGCCATACAATCCATCTTATCACTACAGCATAAATACAGGAAATGCAACACCCATTTGGCAGAAACCCTATAGAATACCCCATCACTTGAAAACATTCAAAAAGGAGTACATTCAAGAACTCTTAGACAATGGAGTCATCCGACCCTCTACCAGCCCCTGGGCCAGCCCTATACTTATTGTACCAAAGAAAGGAGGATGGAGACACTGTGTGGATTACAAGAAACTCAACTCAGTCACTGAAAGGATGCCTACCCTTTGCCCAGAATTGATGACCTTTTGGATCAGTTACAGGATACCAGATACTTCAGCAGCATGGACCTTTTTGCAGGATTCCATGAGTTCCCTATAGACCCCAAAGACATTCAAAAGACAGCCTTCCTTGCTTTAGAAAAACCGTTTGAATACCTCCAAATGCCTTTTGGACTTTGCAATGCACCCCCCACCTTTCAGAGGATGATGAATTCAGTCTATACCCCCTTGATCTACTACTGCCTGATTGTATATATAGATGATTCTAACATCTATTCAGTAAATTTTGAAGATCACCTGCACTACCCAGAGGAATTCTTCAAGCTCACCCACAAGAACCACTTGAGGCTGAATACAAAGAAATGCTACTTTGGGAAACAGAAACTCAAATTCCTAGGATTTATAGTTTCAAAAGAAGGAACCCATGTAGACCAAAAAAAAACTGAAAAGATCAACAATTGGTCAGCACCCAAGATCCTGAAGGAAACATTATCATTCCTGATACCAGTATCCTACTACAGAAGGTTTATTAAGAATTTTGCCCAAATTGCTGCCCCAATCTGAACCCTTCACAAGAAAGAAGTACCTATCAAATAGACAGAATCTCAAGAAAAAGCCTTCAAAGAACTCAAGAACCATATGACCATAGCACCAATTCTTGTCTGCCCCAATCTACAGAAGCTATTCATCTTGTATACAGATACTTCTAAAGATAGCCTCAGAGCAGTTCTAGCCCAAGAAGGATCCAATCAATAGCACTATATAATGGCTTATGCAAGCAGAGCTACTAATCAGCAGCAGATGAACTATGGTAGCATCAAACTGGAATGTCTTGTAGTTATATGGGCAGTCACCCTGTTCAAGCATTACCTTATTGGAAAAAGGTTCACCCTGATCACAGACCATGCAGCTCTCAAATAGCTATTCAACTATAAGTAATCTACTGGAATCCTAGCCTGCTGAATTCTTATCCTTCAGGATTACAAAATCACCATCATCCACAAAGCAGGGAAAGTCCACAACAATGTTGATGTACTTTCCCACTAGCTCCAATAAACCAGAAGAAGAGTGTCCCAAGGAACTATACCCTAAAGGAAGCTCCTCAGCCCATCAAGACACAAGAAGAACTCATCTGAAAAAAACATCAGAAAGCCTACCAAGGACAGGCAAATATAGAAGAGAAGATGTAAACAATATACCAATATTGTCCCAACCTCAGAATATATGTCCAGGACATATATAAGAAATATGACACCTGCTAGAGATACCAGGGAAGGAAGAACTATCAAACACCATTGCAACCAATCATACCACCTAACAATATCTTCCAGAGATGGGGAATAGATGTAATTGGACCTCTACCAGTTACACTAAGAAGAATCAAATATATCCTTGTATTTGTGAAATATCTAACCAAGTGGCCTGAGGCTTTCCCAATGGAAATTGCAGATATCTTAACCATTGTAGGCCTTCTCCATGGACTCACACTCAGATATGGACCCCCAGAAGATCTCATCTCTGACCAAGGCACAGAATTCATCAACAATATAATTATAAGTTATGCTCAAATTCACAAGATCCATCTCAAACGGACCACATCATACTACCCTCAGATCAATGGTATGACAGAAAGAATGAACCAGACTATCAAGAAAGGACTTGCCTGAGTTGATTCTATCAATTGGGACCTCTGCTTACCTGACATCTGATGGGAAATTCTGAATACCCCTACTGTCTCTATCAGACAAAAGCCATTCGAAATGATGTTTGCCAAGAAGACCAGAACTGCTGACCATGAGAATCTTGGAGACCTTCTCAAGAAGGCAGAACAGTTACAAAATCAAGCCTGAGGTCAGAATATCAAAGCTCAAGAAAGACAAAAGAAGTATTATAACCAGAAACAGAAGGATCAGAAGATCAAGATTGGAGATCAAGTACTAGTTTGGAGAAGTATAATTGAGAGAATTTTGCCACCAAACTAGAACCCAAATGAGAAGGACCTTATCTTGTACACAACATTAGAGGAATCAGCATCTATTTAAGAACCATGGATGAAGACACCAGTGTATATCAATCATCTCAAACTATATCTCCCCTCTACACTATGAGCCAAAGGATTGATCAGCACCTCCAGATATTGGTCCTCAGCTCCTTCTAGGCCCTACCAGTTCCTCTACTCCAATTTGGCCAAGCTAATGGAGACTCCCTTCAGAAGATCCAAGTTCACCAAGAAAATCTCACCCTGGCCAGATTCCTACTACAAGTCCACCAACTGCAGGCCTATTATGCAATTGGTGAATAATTGCAGAACCTTCCAGCCCCAGAGCAGACCTATATCAGGAATATCACAGGTCTGACCAGAAGAGACACTACTGCTGCAGGCAGACTATATAATATTTACAAACAAAATGTCACAGCTCTGATACAGGCACAGTTCTCCTTGAATGACATTCAAGGAATGAACCTTATTACCTATTTGAGCCTCATCAATTCTGTTGAAATTCTATTCCCTGAAGAAGAAAAGAGCCTATAGAATAGAGTGACCCTAGTACAGATAATGAAGATTATGGAGCAGGTATAAATGCAGAAGCAGCTTATATTTATTGAGATGATGACTGAAGGACAGTCTGGGACAGGCTATCCTTCAGTGGGGACTAATATAACAAACCAAAATGTATCACCTAAATTATAACTTAGCCAGATGACATGAACAATTAACCAGATGACATAGGCTCCTAGTATGATGTGACTTCCAGTATATCATAGTTACTCATACCTGCCACACTTATACATAATTAGCCAGACATACCAGATAGGGTCTGTTTACCTATACAGACTCTGTACACTGTACAGGTCCTGTACATTATACAGACTCTATACACCTGCCATAAGTAACAGATCTATGGTTAGCAACATAGTAATCCATAGCAACTACAATGTATAAATTACTCCAGAGACAAGAGTGAATAAACCTCAGTCTGAAATTCAGAACACATTTCAACTCTGGTTCACTTTCTGATACAAAGAAGAGTCTGAAATTGAAGCAAAAGACAAGTCTGCCTACCACACTTCAAGAGAAACTCTATAGCCACTGCTGGGAGATTGTGAGCTCATTTCCCCACTCTGGTCCACTTTCCAATACAAAGCTTGAAGATTTTGCCACCAAGTTCAAGTGAAGAACTTCACTGTCTTTGGAATTATTGTTATTAGTACACTTGCCAGATAAGCCAGAAGAACCCAAGTTTCTGCTGCTTAAGAGAAAGCTGCCTTGCTTAAGCCTGTTTCTGACACAACTTCACAGTGATCCATTCATGCAAACAAAGCCAGTCTTTGATGCAACTTTGCCAAGAAACCCTTTCCAAGAAGCTGCCAGCACGTTTCCCAGAAGAGCCCACTGATTCAGAAAGAATCCATACCATCCAAGTGGTATTCCCAGTTGAAGCCACTGATTCAGGAAGAATCCGTACCATCTGAGTTATTTCCCAGAAGCCTGCTGATTCAGCAGAATCTGCGTCATCTGCCATTTTCAAGTTATCCACATTCCCAGTTGAAGCCACTGATTTAGGAAGAATCCGCGACATCCGAGTTACCCGAGTTATCCACTGCCAAGTTATCTGTTGTTCCCAGTGAGTCCGAGAAGAATCTGCTGCCAGTATTTTTCCCAGTAAGAAGAACCCATGCCATCCTCCATTCCCAGTAAGTCAAATTGAGTTATCTGCCAGAAATCGCATACTTTGGAGATCATCATGCTACACAGAAATTGTCACGCTACACAAGAGATCGCCATGCAGAAGTTGCATACTTTTGGAGACCACCATCACCCAGGAAGGAAACCGCTCATGCTATACACGAAATTCTACCAATTCCCAGTTGACCAAAGAAGGAAACCCATTCACAAATCGCCACCACACCCAGAGAACTGTCCCAATAAGGAAATCCACATAAATTGACCGCCACACAAACAGAGGGTCTACTACTGTATCCAGATTGACTATTATACCACTAAACACCAAGGACCTCAGGAATCTTAAAAGTAACTGGGGGCTCAAGCCAAACTACATCAACCCCCAACCTTATAATTTGCCTCCATTGAGTCAGGCACATTACACTATATACAGCTATCTCTTATTAAGACATCAACTTTTCGGTATTATTGAAGACATGTATCAAATATTTCTTGTTATAGAATGTGTAAATGAGGATATATATGAGGTCTCACACAATTTCTGAAAAGACATCAAGCACTGTAAGGAGTTTATCTGTGATATGTTTCTATAGGTTCTGGGAGAGAACTATGTCATAATTTCCTAAAATATAGGAACTTCCTTATTCTTGACATTTAGTCAACTTAAGTTTTACTCAATCATCACAAGAGCATAAGATTCATAGGTTTATTTCTTTAGCTCTTGGCCCTATATGATCCTTGAAACCCCTGATTATATATCAAAATGGAAATTATATGCAGTCAACTACTAGACACTCAGAATAATGATGTTCAAAAGTAAAAAGAAACAGGGTGAGTTCAACAGTCCACAATATGTACTCATTTATTTGTGATGTTTAGGAACAAAAAGGTACTCAGGATATTCTTTGTTTACTATAGCCTCAGACATAAATAGTGGAATGCAATCTATGTAAGTTAACTACTCTATATTCTAGGATTCTTACTGTACTCATGATTTTTAAACTATTGACTTAGTGCTATATATATCTCATAAATTATACATTTTTGATCATGGTTGACCCTTCAGACTACAGAAACCCCATTGACTACAGCAACCCAACTGACTATAATAATTCCACATACAGCAGCAATCTTGCAGACAACACCAACCCTGCCAGTCATGCCAACTATGCTGAATATGGTAACCCAACAGATTACAGCAACCTCACACATAGCAGCAATCTAATAGACAACACCAACCCCACCAGCCATATCAACCCTACTGACCACAGTAATCCAACTGACTATAGTAACCTTACATACAGTAGTAATCCTACAAACAATATCAACCAAACCAGTCATTCTAACCCCACTGGCCATGCCAACCCTGTTGGCTATACCAACTTCTTTTTTTTTTTTTTTTTTTTTTTTTTTTTTTTTTTTTTTTATAGTCACTTGGACTCATCCTTTATTACACCTATCTATCCCATATAAGTACAGTGAACCCACCCCCTATCCAATCCCCCTAGGGGGGCCCCTCTTCCCTATGCTATACCAACTTTATTAACTATAGTAACCCAACTGACCATGACAACCTTCCACATAGCAGCAACTCTGTAAATAATACAAACCCTTACCAGCTATACCACCCCTGCCTGCTATACCAACCCTATTGGTCATACCAACACAGCAACCTTACACACAGCAGTAACTCTACAAATAACACCAATCCCACTGGCTATGCCAACCCTGCTGACTACAGCAACTCAACTGACTATAGCAATCTTGTATACACTAGCAATCTCACAGACAACACCAATCCCGCTCACTATGCCAACCTTATCTGCCATGCCAACCCCACTGACCATAGTAACCCAACTGACCATGGCAACCTTACACATAGCAGCAATCCTGCAGACAATACAAACCTCACCAGCTATACCAACTCTGTTGACCATAGTAACCCAACTAACTATGGCAACTTAACTGACCGTAGCAACCTCATACACAGTATTAACCCCACAGACAACACCAACTCCAATAGCCATACCAACTCCATTGACTGCAGTAACCCAACTAACCATAGCAACCTTGTACATAGCAACAACTCTGCAAACAATATCAATCCTACCAGCCATGTCAATGCTGCTGATCATATCTAACTCACAGACTACACCAACTCTGCCAACAATGTTTATCCTGCTGAGCATGCTAATCTCACAGACCATGCTAACTCTACCAATTATACCTACTCTGCAACTCTCATTCCTACTCAAATCAAATATGGTATACTATATAATAAAAAGTATTGATTCAAAAAAGAATAAAGATGAGGATTGAATGAAGAGGTTTACTAAATGCAGGGCCCTACCAGAAGAATCATGATTAAAGTGCTTATTGAGGACAACTATGATATGTAGAGACTAAGGGACCTCTATTCATAACTAGCTCAACATTCTCAGAATGATTAAGCACAATCACCAAATGATACTGATTATGGACCATATGGATGAGTATCTGCCCTCAACCCTGTACCACAAGTTATTTGATCATAATATATACCCATAGAACCTGGGTGTAGTCAGCATTTTGCACTCCAAGAATTTGTAGTACAATGGGGAATTTTCTGGTTTCTTGATGTACTGGGAAGCCTATTTTGAGTTTGGTTGATTTGGAGGTTTGCAAGATCACTATAAGAGCAGAAGAAAGAAGGAGTAATTTGCATTGGTTCTAAGTCTTACAAGAGCCAAGAGATTCTTTTGAACAAGCCAGTAAACTGAACACTATTTTTCAGCAATATTTGGGTAATCAGAATGGTTTTTTGAGTTAGCTACTGGTTACCAGCCTTGAAAGGAGGTATATGGCAATAACTTCACCTATAAGGCATGCCTGCATGACAGATGTAGTACAACACTGGTATTCAAGTTTATACTGCTCACCTTAGAGCCTAATACCAGCTGTTGAAAAGAAGGATATCCAGATATTGGAGAAGAAATTTAAGTCTTTGAATGTAATTTATCAATCTTGTCAAGTGAAGATTGTAAAGAGCATTGTTTGGTACTAGATACCATCCCTGATATAATAGTCAATAAAGCTCCTAAATTTAATAAAGATGAAGAAGCTGGCTTTTTTGCACAAGATAATTTTATATTAGGGGATTGTCTTAGATAATTGTTTCTAAGTATATTCTGGATAACTCTAATGAAAAGTCCTGCTTTATCTATTTTCAGAGTCCTATAATCCTTGGTAATTAGGAGAATACAGTTGAGTTTATTACATAACTGGTATGAAATTGACATTCAATACAATATTCACCTATGTCATTGTCATTACACTCATCTTTCCTCTCCCCAAACTCACTTTTGCAAAAAGCATGCCTTCCTACTGCTGCTGAAAGTCAAGAAATTCTGCAGAGGATGGATAACACAATCTTTTGCAATATGAAAATTTAATATTGGTGGATTGTCTTGCATTATTAATTCCAAGGATATCCTGGATTACCCATACCCTCTGTAATGTATAAATTTGACTTAACTATTTTCTATTGAATACCAGGGTTCTCTCATCATCAGAGCTAAGTGAAATGAATGGAAGGTTGTTCATAAGCCAAAGGCAATCTAAATTGGGAATACAACTGTGATTTAAACTGATCAAGATGGAGATACCAAAGATTATACAATAACTGGAATTTACTTAATACTCAAAGCAATACTACTAACAATTTCAACTACATTATCTTGTTTGAACTCATTAATCCTCTCCCCAACACCACTCATGTCTTCTCAGAACAGATGAAATTCAGAACTTCCAGAGAATGTTGAGAATACAGTTTCAATGCATAAGGTAAATTTAATATTAGAGGTTGTCTCATATTTGTCTCTTTGAGTATATCCTAGAAAACCCCTGTAATTCCTAATATATAAATCTACCTTAATTCTCTTTCACTTTGATTCATTCTATTGTTCTCAGAAATAAGAGCAAAGAATCAGAAGGTATACATAAGCAAGGATATGGCCAAGTTGGGAATGTGGAAAAGTAGATAAGAGAACTTGATACTGGTATTATACATATCTCATATTATGATGGAGATTCAAGTTACAGCAGATGTAATGGTCAAGAAAGAGAAGAATGATGACCAAGTAGATGAGTGGGGAGATATGCAGAAAGACAAGGAGAAGATAATAGAGAAGATGAGCCAGAAGCAATGAGGGTAGGCATAGGAATTATTGTCATATATACTGGGATTTAATCAATGACAACTGTCTTGACTTTGTCTCACTTTATATATTTGCATTAATGGAGATAATGAGATAAGGAAACATAATGCTCATATGTAAGATAATTTGAAAGTTTGGATAAACCTTACAATCAATTAGAAAATAATATTTATAGCAAAAGAATAGAGTTGAAATTGTATTTCATAACTGATATTAAGATATTTAATAGTAAGTCTTTTCTATAATATTTATGATATCAATTTCCAAACCACTTTTATTTATTTTATAATATGTTTGTCATATAGGTCATCACTGTCACCAATACTAGAAAAATTGCATTACTTTATTAAAATAATATACATGAGCTTCCTTCTGACAAGAGTTAGTTTAAAGTCACTAATTATGCTTTGTACAATCAAGTAGATATGTGATATCCTATATATGTAATGGTAAATAAATGTTTATCATTCTTTCTCCAGTAACATTCAGGTTATATGTATAATCTTTTGACAACACTTTTAAGATAGTTTCAGGAGAAAAGCTACTAGTATCATGGCAACTGATAAGTATCCCAAGATACATACTGAGCAGGGTAGCCAAGGTGCTTTTGACTGGTAGTATGTGGGGAGGGGCCCTGGCTTGGGGGGAAGTATGAGGGGTCTGCTGGCAGGAGGACATAGCAGGGGAGGAAGCAGTGCTGGAGGCCAGAGAACAGAGAGGTCAAGCTTCATGGAGAAGGTGAATGGGGGGCAGCAGAGATCTGGGCTGGAGAGTTGCCTGAGGGGGTGACTACTGATGGGAGAATGACTGATGATCAGAAAAAAAATCTAGATAAGACTGCTGATAGAAGACTGAGAAGTGGGAAAGGTATGAAGCCTAGTGATCTGGCAGATGGTATAACAAGACTGATGGTGGCACCATTACTCAAGAAGTCGAACTCAGAGTTTGTAATCACCTTGTACTTCTAGGGCTTACAAGTGACAGCAAAAATGATCTTGGGGCTGATTGTGAAGCAGGTGGCTGGAGTGGTATCTGTGAAGTTCCTGAAGGGACTAGAAGGAGTAGAGGTGGACTTTGAGGAGGCTGGACCATTGGAGGAGGCACTGAAGACAGAGTTGATAGTTAGAGAGGTGTGTGTTCTGATGATATGCTGCCTGAGGTGGGACCCCAGAGTGGTGTAATTGCTGATGAAGGGGGTGGCTATAGTGATGGCTGAGGAGATGAGGAGGAGGGTTGTGGATGTTATGGCAGAATATGGTGAGGTGGTTGATGTTAGGTTCCAGGTCTAGAAGGGGACCTCATTCAGGACTGGGGATATTGATGTTTGAATTCAGTTAGCAGGGAAGGAGGCTATAGGGAAGGCTAGGGACTGGCCTTCAGTGATGGTCTGGTGGGCTTTCCTGTGCAGGGTGATAAGAGTGAAGGGAAGTGAGAAGGAGGCAACATCTTTCACCAGTACCATTCGGGTGACACAAGACTCAGACAACACTTTCGACAACATCTTCAAGTATTGGTGCTATCAAGATAGCAAGCAACATGTATTCTGATGAGCATACTAGGCATGGGGGCCCTAGTGCCTTTGACTGGCAACATGTGGGGGGGGGTCAGGGTGCTGGTATTGGCATGCTGAGTGCTTTGATGAGGGGATGCAGGGCTGGGGGTGGTGGCAGAGGAGGTGCAAGGCTGCATGAGGGAGGGAGGATGACCTTCACAGAGAAAGTCAGGATGGGAAAGCAGGCGACTGAGCTAGATGGCTGGCTGGAGCTGGGGAAGGAAGCTACTACCTTGAGTGGCAAGGAGACCACTCCACTGGGGGACAGCATAGTGGGGCTGGAGGTGTAGTGGCTGAGATGGTGACTGCAGATGGTGGTGTGATGGGCAATCTGAAAAAAAATCCAGATATAATGGCTGATGTGAGACCTGGACAGGGGAGCAGCATGAGACCCAGGGATCTGGCTGATGGTGTGACAGGCCTTGTGGCGGCCCCGTTACTCAAAAAATCTAGATTGGAATTTGCCATCATGCTGTGCTTCCATGGCTTGGCAGTGACGGCAAAGATGGTGCTGGGGCTGCTGGCTAGCAAGGTGAAAGGTGCAGCCTTGGTTAAGTTTTTGAAGAAGCTAGAGGCAGTCGAGGTGGGGTTTAAAGAGGAGGGTTTGCTACTGGAGGCAGTGGAGAAGGGTGTGGTGGTTGGAGGGATTTCGGTGCCAATGGCAAGATGTATGCATTGGAATCCCCGAGTGGTTCATCTGGTGATTGCAGACTTGCTGACAGTGAAGAAGGAGGAGGCGAGGAGGCTGGTCATGGATGTGGTGAAGGAGTATGGCAAAGTTGTCGACATTGGGTTCAGGGTATGGGAGGGGACTGAGCTCAGGACAGGTGATGTGGACATCCGGCTGAGGCTGTTTGGAATCGAGAATACTGAGAAGGCTGGGACTGGCCAGTGGAGTTGAAGTGGGGCCCAGTGGAGTGCAAGGTTTCGAGGGTGAAGGGGTCAGAGGAAGAGAAGGAGAACCTGCTGGAGGCTCTTGAGGACTTAGCGGATGCTGTGAAGAGGAGGCAAAGGGCTTGGAGGGCTTACAAGGCTAGGACGGTAGTGGAGGTGATCGAGGGCAAGAACATGTGAATAGGTAAGGTGCTCTGGAAGAAGGCAAAGGGGAGACAGCTGCAGAAGGATTTGCTGACCAGTTTGGATGGGGGTCAAAGGGCAGGGGCTATGGAGGAGGGCACTGGAGCAAGTGCTAGCATCTGGGCAGAGGCTGGGCAGCAAGGGGAGAAGACAAAGGAGAGTGGGGGACAGGGGCCAGAGGAGGTGGTAGTGGACATGGCGATGGCAGATGATAATCTGACCCAGTATATTGTTCCCAAGGTGAGAGAGGGGGAGTTGGAGGATGTGTCAGAGGATGGTTGGGATGAGTCTGTACGAACTGAGGAGAGGAAGGAAGGAGAGGCAGATTTGGTGCAGGCAGCAGAGGTAGTTGGGGGAGAGAAGTGGCTGTTGAGGGTGCTGCAAAATGTGGTGGCTGAGGAACTGAGAGAGATTGACTTCTAGGTGATCAGTGAGGAATTCTGGGGGCAAGTGTTGTAAGGAGAGGAGGTCGTAAGGAAGTTGCAAGATGAGATGATGGCAGCTCTTTTGGAGGCAGAGGAGTATGAGGTCACTGAGGCGAGGGAGGCAACACTCTTGGGTATTGCTAACGAGAGGGCAGCTTATCTGTGGGGGCCATGGAAGAGACTGCCAAAGTGGCAGGTGGTGTGCAAGGAGTACTGGGTATCAATGGAGATAGTGGATGGTGAGGACTGTGCAGAATTGTTGGCAGCTCTGGACAAACAGCAAAATGTTGAAGATGAGATTGCGGTGGAACAGAACCTGGATCTGGCTGGATAGGAAGTGAGCATGGAATTATAGATGTGGGATATCAACACGATCAAATATTTCGCTATGAATAGTACAATCAACATTTTTTCTTTGAATATCAATAGGCTTAGGGGGACTGGGAGGAGGCATATGATTTTTGGATGGCTGAAGAAACTGGAGGTGGATCTCTTCTTACTTCAAGATGTATGGTTTGAGGGAGAGGAAGATAGACTGGAATGGACAAGAGAGTGGAGTGGGGAGGCAGTTTGGTAGGATAAAGTTGGAATCCTGGTTAGGAAGGGGAAAGGGGACATTGTAGACAATGGACATTAGGGTAGTAGATTAGTGTGGGGGACATGGCAGAGGTCTGGATGGAACTCAATTGTGGTGGGATCTTGCTACTGCCCAGCTGAGAGGGGGTCCTGAGTGGCATGGATTAGAGATCTGTGGGATTCTGAGCTCTTGGTTGAGGCTGGGGTGGATTGTCTGGGGGGTGATTTTAATATGGTATGAGAGAGTAGACTGGACAGAACTGATGTGGGACAGGGTATGGTAGAAAGGAGTGGGGGATTGGAGGACTGGGAAGAGGTGGAAAGGATCAGCTCACTGGTGGATGCTATGCAACTTCAGGATGGGGATTGACGTCTGTATACTCACTGAGTGGGAGAACTTGGTACTAGGATTGATTGGATTCTGACTGCTGAGTGTTGGGACAATACAGTTTGGGAGATGATGGAGGTCGAGTGGTGCCCCTGGTCAGATCACTGGGGTATTCGGGGAGGAGGGAGGTTTGGAGAGAGCAGAGAGGGGCCAGGACATTGGTGTCTGAACTCTTCACTGCTGGGTGAGGTGGACCTGTGGAATGCATGGGTGGTAGAGGTATGATCCAGGGTTAATAATTGGAGGCAAGATGGGATGAGGATTGGTGATAGGTAGCATAGACTGAAATCTGAAGCTCAGAGGTACTAGGGGGAAGTGGGGAGGGAGTGAGGTGCTCAGTGGAGGAGACAAGTTCATTGGGTATCTAGGAGACTAGAAAGACTACTTTTGAATTTGGCTGGGCTACTGGAGGAGGAGGAGGTTTTGGACTGGAAGGCTAAGTGGGCTAAGCTGGAAGTGGTGGAGCTACAGGATTTGTTGAGGAAGGAGGAAGCAGTGTAAGCTCAGGCTATGGCAGCAAGACTATGGTGGCAGGGATTAGAAGAAGGAGAAAGGCCAACAAAGTTTTTATCCCATCTCCTTCATGCTAGGGGAGCAAGACACCAGTGGGAAGCAGTCCTTAATGATGAGGGAGAGATGGTATTAGGTGTGCAGGGGATCCTTGGCCAGCTGAGCACCTGCTGGAGCAACCTCTGGAGTGAAGAGGAGAGAGGGGAGGTAGTGCAGGACATTGAGTGGCATCTGGAAGAAGGGCACCCAGATCCTGCAGTAGGGTTGGGGGATCTTGGTCAATCAGTTTTAGTTGAGGAGATCCTTCGAGTTCTGGCATCCACAACCCTGGAGATGGTGCCTGGGGAGGATGATTTGCCTTGGGACTTTTGGAAATATATGGCATCTGTAGAGGAGGTTCTGTAGGATATGTCGCTGATGTGTGATGAGGTCATCAGTACTGGGGAGTGGATTGGAGGGCAGGAGTTGGGGCTGGTATCTCTGCTGTACAAGGACAAAGGGCGCAGAGAGGACTGGAAGAACTGGAGGCCAATTATGCTACTGGATATGGACTGCAAGCTGGTCACCAAAATCCTGGTGGCGAGGCTACAGGGGGGGCCCAACAGGTGCTAGGGAAGGAGCAGTGAGGCTTTGTGGGTGGCCAACTGATTCAAGATGGCATGGCATGGGTTTATGGGGTCATTGAAGGTACTAGGGCTGCAGGGGTGAATGGCTGCTTGGTCTTCCTGGACCAGGATAAGGCCTATGATAGGGTCTGGAGAGTTTGGTTAGAGAAAGTACTGGAGTGCATTGGGGTACCAGTGGTTATGTGTCGGTCACTTATTGGATTACTGGAAGAGAGTAGGGCTGTGATTCTGGTGAATGTACACAGGGGGCCTTCTTTCCCCTTGGGGAGGGGAGTGCCTCAGGGGGATTCGCTGTCATCTATCCTTTATGCCTTCACCCTGGAGCCATTGTTGGATCAGATCTGGCAGAGAGTTGGTGGACTGAATACCTTGGGTGTCAACTGGAAGGTGGGGGCCTTTGCCAATGATATGGTGGTTAGGTTGGGCTCGGTGGCAGATGTAGCTATGCTCAAGGAGACAGTTGAGTGGTATGAGAGATGCTCTGGGGCGAAACTCAACTGGCACAAGTGTGAGACAATGGTCCTTAGGGAAGGAGTCATAGGTGGGGATGCCATTGGAACAATGGTCCTGGCTGGTGAGGTGGTATGGTACTTGGGTATCTATTTCTCAGTATATGGCTCTTTACTTCCCAAGGAGTGGTGGGAGCACAAGCTGGTAGAATGGGGGAAAGTACTGATGAGTTGGGGTGGTAGACAGGTGTTGCTAGCAGGAAGGGTAACTGGTCTGAATGTGTATTGGATGCCGAAGCTTTGGTATCTGGGCTACCATTTAGACTTCCCTAAGTGGGTGGTTAAGAAGCTTTTCAAGATGGCCCATTCTTGGCTCTGGGCTGGACACCGGAGTCAGATTGGTTGGGAGGTACTGGCACTACCTGTGGATCGCGGAGGACTTGGCCTGGTGGACTTTCCCAAGAGGCTACTCTGCTTGAGGGCTTGGTGGATGAAGAGGGCCAGTGAGTTGAGAGGAGGAGAATGGGTGCCTCTTATGCAGTATTTGTGGGAGATGAGAATGTCACCATGGGGTGGCTCAGGGGATCTACTGTCCTTGGTGGCCTTGGATGGTAGCCAGAGGATGAGATACAAAGGATTCTGGTGGGGAGTGGTAGATGGGACCCATCACATTGGGATCCATTGGCAAAGTACTGAAGGAGATGAGGACTGGGGTCCAGAGATGTGGAGGTGGGACAGGCTCTTATTGAGAGGGAATCTGGTCGAGGACTTCTGCTTAGAGGAGAGCATGCAGTGCCTTAGTGGTCTGGGGCAGGATCTTTGGCCGGAGACCTGGCAAGGGGCTGGGATCAGAGAGAGATGGAACTGGGCAGGCATCTGGTCTTGGAGCAAGGTTGTGTTGAGGTGGCTCCTGCCAAAACTCTGGGTAGTATGGTGGAGGCTGTTGCATCGAAATGTGATGCTAAACATTAGGGCAGGTCATCTGGTGGATGGCAGGGTTTTTGATTGTGAGGAGTATTATAATGTAGGGCAGGAGAGAGGGGTGGTGCAGACTCCTGAACATTGGCTGGGTGAGTGCGAGAGTATGGCGAATTTTTGGAAGGTAGTTGGGGAGAGGTTGGGAGTATTGGTGCCTGACCCTGAGGTGGGTGGGTGGTGGGCGGCACTGTAGTCGAGGCTGGTGGGGGGGGGTGGGGAATGAGTGGCTGATGGTTGGTTGGGCTATTGCAATATGGGTGGGACTCATGGAGTACTGGTGGAGCACCTTTGAGGAGGGCCCCCAGAGGTCAGTGAGACTGAGGGTAGTGAGATGGGAGGAGCTGATACTTGAGCTCTTCAAGTCATGGTGGATTGGTTGGGGCCCCAAGGGGGGGGGGACACAAGGGACTAGTAAGGAGGATTGTGGAGAAGAGTGGTGGTAGAGTTGCAGTGACAGTTGATGGGGTGTCATTTGTAAGGACTAGGGAGGGGG
>RBNI01002804.1:0-17461 GCA_003990745.1 Jimgerdemannia flammicorona
CCCCTTGGAATTGTTGTCTGGTTTGACAAATGCTACCAAATACCCACACACATAATACCCACCCCGCATTTTTTTATTTATTTTATTTTATTTAGCCTGCTTGTATTTGTTTTTGCATATTTATTTTTATTTCCTCTCATTTATTTCTCTCTCTCATGACTCTTTTTGTAATTCTGTCTTTTCGAGTACAGTGAACGAAGAAGAAAAAATTATTATTATTATTCAGCGCGTGCTTTATGAAAAATTTAATATTTGAGGTGCTGGGTTAGTACTCCAAAACCTTGCGGGGATGGAGTGAGGAATTGAACTCTCATGCTGATCTACGATAAATCGGACAAGTATCATCACAGCGCGACTGTCCCCTTCTCACTCTCTCCCGCATCGCAATCTTGCCATGGGTCATTGACTACCCTCTCCCAAACCCCGTCCTCCAACACAAAGTCATGAGTCTCAAGCAGTACCTTGATCCCGTCATCGTAGTTTGAATTGCCAGGCAGGGTGACGGCGCCGAGCATAGGGCACGCCGGCACCACCTTCTCCACGAGCTCGCGTGGAAGCCTGTAGCACTCGTTGAACTCGAGGCGCTCAAGTTGGGGCCACGAGTCCTCGACGGACGCCCACGGCTGGTCCCGATGGTGGGACAGTGGCTGAAATCCACGTACTTCAGCCGGCGTCCCAGCCGCATTGCCGCCTTCACGGTGTGATCGATCATGTCCAAGCTTGACTCGAGGTCAAGGTACTCAAGCTCGGGGCATCGGGCGAGGATAGTCGCGATGTGGTTAGAAAAGGCGTTCAAGCCACCATCGTGGTTGCAAAAGGCGAAGATGAGAAGCTGGAGATGGGGGCAGGTGTTTGAGATAGCCTCGAAGAGCTCCAAGGGGGGGTTGACCCAGCTCGAGCGGATGATGAATTCGCGGAGGGAGGGCCAGGCGACCACGAACTGGTGGAGGGTGTGGCTCCTGCAGCTGATGAAGCGGGCGCGCTCGATGCGTGTGTGCTGCTTCAGGGCGGTCGCGACAGCAGCTAGTTGTGTCGTTGGTGAATTGGATGTCGACCAGCTTTGGTATGTGCAGAAGGAGGAGATGTATGTGGTACTCGACGTACGATAAGCGGTTTTCGACCGAAAGCTGTTTTATTCCCACGCACAGCGGTGCGATGCGGGAGTAGAAGTCGGCGAAGTCTTCCATCACGCATTTGGCGTTGGGGAAGCTGAGTGAAAGGGTCCTGAAGTTGGGAGCCAT
Source organism: Jimgerdemannia flammicorona (assembly GCA_003990745.1). Taxonomy (NCBI): domain Eukaryota; kingdom Fungi; phylum Mucoromycota; class Endogonomycetes; order Endogonales; family Endogonaceae; genus Jimgerdemannia; species Jimgerdemannia flammicorona. Next base: position 1,242 of record RBNI01002804.1, read on the forward strand.
CGACATGATCAACGTCAACACTTTAGCGACCTCGATGGTATATCATCAACATTTTAGCGACCTCGACGCCATACCTCATCAAAGCTATCATAAGTTGACGGGCTAGGTAGGACCTCGAGAACGAGGACTGCCTCCAAGTCGATGTGGATCTCCCGGACGAGTTCCCCATCGTTTAATCCCAGAAGGCGTGACTCTTCAAGAAGATCTTGAAGACGAACAAACTCGAGAAAGTCAAGGGGGCGGAACAGGCGTTGGAGGTTCCAGTCGTTCAGGAGGAGGCATGCGAGGAGCGGGAGACGAAGGAGACGGCAAAGAGGTCGATTGGAAACACTTTGGGTTGGGGATCAGTAAATGGAAGATCTCGTTGGACAGTTAACTACGACAGGTGGCTTGTGCCTTTATAGATGTAGCTCACGTGACCGTCCAGAATCCCTCCAGATATAATTATATAATTACCTTCCTGGCTTGGAATTGTTATTTGCTTCTCATTATTACCGCCACCAAAAGCAGTGACAATTCACTGCTGGACAAGCTTTAATAGCAATTTTCATGGAGCATATGCATTCAAAACAAGATATAAGAATAAAAGGGGATTAAACGCTAACAGATGACGTCACGGCAGTGACTACCACCAAAGTCAACTCCACAATCGAACGCCTCGTATATTCGTCTAGTAACTATATACTTGGTCGTGTAGAAGCTCCACTTTCGGGTCCGGTGTTGTCTTGATGGCGTAGGGGGTTGCTTTATGCCGCGCAAAATCGAGTTGACTATGAATATGGCGTTGGTTTATCTCACGGCCTTCCAACGTATTTACTTCAACCGCGTCTCCGCAATACGCCCAAACATCGTTCTCCATGTTTGAAACTCCTGTACCATAACTGCGTCATGTTGTGTTTCTAACTATAAATGAAAATTGCTTTCTATTTAAAATAGAACGTAGTGACTAGGTCAAGAAATGAAACATCACAATGACAAATGTTTCTCCACTCGTTCACCGTAAAAAGAACAGTGTACCATTTTTTGTGGAACGAACCTCCTCAGTCCGAATTACCGAAACGGCCCCACACCTCGTTCCACGCTGTAGAGTCTCACAGCCCCCTCAACCCGCCAATGAGCTCGAGCCTACAAAGTACGTCCTCTTTCCTAACTCCAACCGCTCAACGGTCGGGTGTGCCATGGCCATGGCATGCACAGGATCTTGGTCGACGCGCATGCCAAGCAAGACGAGAACGCGGAGCCTCTGGCACGTCTGCAGCAGGTTTTGCACAGCGTGTACGGATAGGTCGTCGCCTCGACCTGACGAAAGGCGGAGTTCCTCGAGGTTTGGGCAAAAGGCCGCGAGGGCCAAGAGAAGCGCGCTAACGCCCTCGGATATGTACGTGACGCGCAGAGTTCGCAGGCGAGGCCAGGAGGGGATGACGGTGGCTAATTCTAGGAGCGTGTTGGCTGCAATTTGGACGGTTTGGGTGCTGGTGCACATGCGGAGAGCGCCTTGGAGCGAGCGGTTGAGATGGAGGGAGTGCGTTTCGAGGTGGGTAAGGTTTGGAGAGCTGGAGAGGCAGCTAAGAAAGTCATCGAGAAATTTTGTGTGCGGAACTTGGTTGACGTTGCTCAGGGTTAAAGCTGTGATTCCACTACAGAGTGGGTAGATGTTTCTGGTGAGGAATTGGGAGATGATGTGCGCGGCATGCGTAGAGAGTTTGTGGCAATGATACAGGTCAATATTAAGCTTGCGGAGGTTTGGTGCCATGCGCATGAGATTACAGTAGGCCTTCATGGTCACGCACTTGGCTGTGGTACAGTTTGGCCTGTACCGCTGCCCATGGTTGATGAGGATGTTGACATTGATGGTTAGCTCCGTGACGTGATGGGCGTAGTGGAGGCCCGAGCGGAACGACTCGGCGAGTTGGTCGACAGCGCGCACGAGCAGGCTCGCGCCATTAGGGGTACGGCTGCCCCATCGGAAATCCGCGAGAAGGTGATGGGTCAGCAACGGGCGGGCCTCGGTGTGCCAGGAGGTGCAAACGAGCGAGCACGCGAACAGGTCTAGCTCGTCCAAGGGGGTGCGGTCGTAGATGACGAGTGTAAAAATCTCTTGGAGAATCTCGGGGGGAAGATTTGGAGCTCGACGTGGTGGAGATGTGAGTTTATTTGAGTTCATTGGGTTGGGTAGTGGGTGTTTGTTGGACTAAAGAGAGAGAAGAGAGAGAAGTAGAGAAGAAGAGAGAGAAGTAGAGAAGGAGAGAAGAGAAGGGAAGTAGAGAAGCAGAGAAGAGAAGAGAAGGAGGTGATACGAACAACATCTACCACTGATGACGTCACCATGAGTTTATGAGCCCGCTTCTTGTTGAACCAATGTCATTCATTGTTGACTCTATAATCAAAGCGTAAACATGTACACAGTCAACTTCGTCCTCCAATCACTGCCACTCAGCTCGCCATGACCACCCTCTGAACTCCAACGAATACTTTTGCAAAAGTTTCGTCACGACAAACATGTATGTATGTACAAACTTCAAGTACTGCCGGGCAGAGTCGTTCCGGCATCCTTGATTTGGGTCATATCAAAGCAATAACAAACTTTTGCAGCAAACAGCGATCTTTCACGTGGTGAAAGCCCGTACGGCCCTATCCAGCGCACTTATCAATACCAAGACCACCTTGTGCGTAATGTAACAGGGCCGATACCTGATAAATATAAACTGATCGAACAGGCGGGGTGTACATGTGGATTCTAAGCGTGACGTATTTCCATCATGCAGATAAATATGAAAGATTACAAGGGTGTCGGTTTGACTTCTTGTTTGTTTGACACTATTGACCACTTCCCAATCGGCATTTCTCACCCCCTCCAATTTGGATACGACTTATTGCCTCTAGTCGTGTTTAAACGACGCGAACCGAATTGAAGATCAGATTCCATCATGTAATCTGAGGAAGGCCGCGGGTTACATTGGGTAAGGTGATCAGAGACAAGATATGCGAAGACATTTGGAAAGATATCAAAAGAGTATTGGAGAATGGGAAATGAGGAGGTCATTTATGCTTCCATGAAACGTTTTGATGAAAGAGGCCAGGCATTCTCGCAAACGAGCTAATGATATGGACAGGTTGAAACCCTTTCATTGCGCTCGTTCTAGGTAGAAACCATTCACGTCATGGGAAGGGAGCAGAAGCACATGGTGGTTTTAGGCTCGCCGGGAAAGTGAAAAGGGGATTTGCTATGGAGGAGATCGTTTGGGGACAGCATCGAAATGGAGCGATTTGTGGCCTCCAACCTTATGGAAGAGTACGAAAATCAAAGAGTTGAACGTTATGCGATCTCTCGAGGAGAGGATGAATGAAGATTCCCGTACGAGCATGGGAAGCATGCACACGCAATTCGCGAGGGGCCATTTTGAAGGGTGCACGTGTGAAACAGGTGCTTGGGACAAAATCATCTTGGACAGTTGAAACAGGTTTCTGAGACCAACTCATCTCGAACAGTTGAAACGGGTTGATCGGTGAAATAGGGGTCCGAGTTGGTGTTTTCGGGCGCCTCTGCAAAAGTTTGAACTTTGAGCATAACCATAAAAAGGTAAATGAAACCCGCTGAAGCAGCACACATTACCGCTACGCGTGCACCCGCACTTAATAATGTTGTAGCACCTCACGCCTTTCTCTCTCTCACGGCCCGTGATATCCCACAAATTCACACTCTTCCCCCCTCAGCCCCTCTAATTATACTTTTCAATGGCCAATTAGAATCGTATTTCGCCCAATCCCTCCTTTTTTATATATATCAAAATTCACAACATATTTTGTCAGGAACCAGCATCGCCAACGGGCAGACCAACATTACGCTATTACAATGGAATTATCCCCGCAATCCGGAGCTTTTTTTTTTTTTTTTTTTTTTTTTTTTGAATCCATCGTACTATTGATCGGACCATTTACGAGCATACAGTTCAAAGCATATCAGATTCTTGTCCTGATTGTCGCTTTCTTAAGCACAGTTTTTTTTTGTTTTATTTTATTTTTTATTTTTATTTATTTATTTATTTATTCCATTATCGGTAGAGCTAAGTATGGCGATCGGGGCACCCATTGGTGGGTTATAGCCCGCGCGCGCCTGGCACAGCCACGGTGCCACTCACAAATTAATAGAGTGGCTGAGGAATAATATAATTAAGGGATTAGTGAGCATTACGACTCCATCTTTCCTAAAATAAATAAATAACCAATAAATAAAAATAAATGAAGTGGTCAGCCCCCGCCTGATATGAATTTTCCTATCGCTGCTGGTTGTGGCTGGGAAATCCGGCGGTAAAGTTTTTGGGTCGGAATGCTTCATCTGGCCCTTACATTCCCCACATTGCGGCGCTAGCCATATTACCTCGCGAAATAACAGTTTGGATTCCCTCAAAATGAATCTAACCACAATATGATCCACCTTTTTATCACATACCTATTTATTTCTTTACCTTTCTTGTACTTTTGTTTTTAGATTGACTCCATAACTTGTGGCTTGGAAACTCGGGTCTCCCGAGATCTTTCAGATTCGGTAATTGTGACATTGACTAAAGTGTGGAACACTTTGTTATTGTTACTGCTAACGGCTGAGCTCATGTGATGTAAACATGTCTCAAATAAATGAAAGGGGGAAAGGATATCGGCGTGGGAAATTTGTTAGGTCAGCAGAAAAGCTATCCAACTCTTGTATCATAACAGTCAGGATAGTCATTCCCACGGGGCGGATGCAAGATCGGCGTGGGTGATGCGCGAGGAAAGTTTAGTTATGAGCTTCTGGTTGCGGATTGACAATGGGTTTAACTTCCGAACCGCCGAATACGCTTTGACGCGCAGCTACGAAGGATCTCGTGGCGTGCATCGACATCTCCCTGGCCCTCGATAACTCCATTACCAACACCAAGCCCATCGAAACCACCCTCTTGATCATCTCCTCCTGCAGGGAATAGAACCGACGACGCCACAATCTTGATGGTAGGTTAGATGACGCCACTAACAGTCTGGATGATATGTGCTTGCGCCACGGGCGTGACTGTGCCAGTGACGGTATCAAATACTCTCGATTACTATTGCCACAATTTTCATTAGTAGTCTCACGACGGTTTAAGCCCAGTTCATACTATGTGGGCAGTTGTTAGTTTGCGGTGGAAGGTATTTGATCATTTATAAATGAATATATGAATGCTTCAGAAAATATTTTACTTTCTTTTGGATTTGCTAGAGTCAAATACGTGCTGTTCGAAGAGGAAACATTCCATATTATTCTCATTCCTCCCTAATAAAATAAAATAAAATGGTTGCCAGACAAATTTCGCTGCTCGTATGATCTAATTTCACACCTTGTAATTAATAGCTAATTATCGTGTCACATTCAAGGCAACCCCGAGTTGCCTCATTATGTCTGTAAAGACCCCTGACAGTCTCATCCTACAAGTTATGACTAATTTCTGCGCACTGTCCAAAGGATCGACAACGGAGGCGCGCTAGCCCACTTTTCAGACCACTGCGCCTACTCAAGTTCGCGGGGCCTGAAACGTGGACGCCATCCGTGTATCTGTCAAAACCTCGCATGTACTATACACAAAACCCTATATCTGTTATAAAATAGGTTTGTTTAATTGTGTTACATAGTAAAATAAGGGATTTTAAGGACGGGTAGCCAAAGTGTATATTCCAACTAAATAGATTCAAAGGCACATGTCCGCTCGTAGCACATCACGCGATTTACCTTGCGAGCCCAAAGTTCGACGCCGATGCGGAGTTGTGACATGTAAAAGGCAACCATCTGGATTCATTCAGCCGTAAAAGCCCGATCGCACCCTTGTTCTTGGCGGGTGCGTCCCGGGGTGTGGCCCGCTTTGGGCCGAATGCCCGATATAGCTCTGCCGATTTAAATAAGAATTAGCTGCATTTGGTTTCCGATGTCAACAGTCGATATGAACAAGGCAATAATAATGAGTATAATGATCATAATGCAATTAGGTATCAATGACAAATGCTTAAATATAGAACAGGTATAATGCCTTCCACGGACAATTCCAATTTGATCTGAACTACGGCAAACGATGACGTCAGTTTGGCAGGTGAAATTAAACAAAAGGGGGAAATTTGTGCGACACGCCGTCTGTTACACGGATGAAAGGGGCTAGGCTACACGAGGTTGACTCGCGCCTAATGCCGAAACCAAGTGGTTTTACCTCCCTTTTGCCTTTTGCCTTTTGCTTTTTCGTCTTTCCAACTTACCGCGACCGAAAGTATGTATATGGTCAATTCACCCGTTTCTCGGATAATTTGAAGCTAGACCCGAAGTTAGATCGGTCTTGGTCTGGCTTAGATTTTGCACGCCACCTTCAAACTACATCCTTTATTTACCCTTCCTCCCATTCCTTGACCTACGTTGAACTAATCTTTCATTGGCATCACCATCCACCATGGCATCTCAAAAGATGTATAACCCTTATAAGGAGCAACGTTACGCCCTCTTCACATTGCATGGTTCAATCGTCGATGATATTTTTATCGGCGTGATGTTTTCCGTCGCCTGGTCCGTCCTCATCACCGCCCTGTATGAGGTCCTCCATATCAACTTGGCTATCCCAGCGCAGATCATCACTATCCTAAGCTTTGTCGCTTCGCTGATTCTGGTGAGTTGCGTTGACGTTGAGAATGTTAACGCGGGGGGGAGGTTTATCCCTCCTAGCATCTTTCCCTTCACATTGGCGTCTTCTCTTCGATTCTATCCTATCGATTCTCGTGCATCTTCATCTAACGTCACAGCCTTTCCTCTTCCTCCCCGCCCCGCCTAGGCCTTCCGTACCAATACGGCGTACGAGCGCTTCATCGAGGCCCGTCGCGTGTGGGGCACAATGACGGTGGCGATACGTAACCTCGCCCGCCTTGCTTGGATTCACTCCAAAGAGGACCCCAAGGTCGCGGATCTAATCGAGAAGAAGACCATTATCAACCTCCTCCTTGCCTACGCAATCGCCACCAAACACTACCTCCGCTATGAGTTTGGTACCGAGCACAAGGACCTCAAGTATCTCCTCGGTGACTTCCCTTCCCATATTAATACTGAGCTCGTGCAAGTGGATAGCGCGCCGGCCCTTCGCCGCCGCAACCTCCCGTTTTTCCACATGTCGCACCCAGATAATGTGCGCTTAGTTCCCAAAATCGCTACCGCTCTTGAGGATAATAACCAAGCCACCCCTGACAACATCCCGCTCCAGATCACATTCCTCATCTCCGCGTGGATCAACCACCAGACAAAGGCAACTCGTATCGACGTTCCCACCACCAACGGTATGATGAATGCTATCAACTCCATGGTTGAGTGTCTCACCACGTTCGAGCGCATCCTCCGTACACCCATGCCGGCTGCCTATTCCATCCAGCTGGCACACACCGTCTGGATCTACCTCATCGCCCTGCCCTTCCAGCTCGTCAGCACGTTCCACTGGATTACTCTCGTTGTCGTCGCCATCGCCGCGTTCACCCTGCTTGGTTTTGAGGCCATCGGAAAGGAGATTGAGAATCCGTTCGGTTACGACCCCAATGACATGGTGAGTGTCGACTGTTTTATTGAATTTTATAGTTTTTGTTTTTTTTTTATGGGGGAGTTGGGAAGATATTTACTATGTTGTTGTGAGGCTAATATCGTTGGTCAAGTCATGCTAACGAAGTGACGCTTTGAAATCCTTCGTATCTCATCCCATAGCCTTTGGACGATCTCTGCGAGTAAGTCTTTCACTCCTGCATCTTCATTGAATTTTTCTTCCTCCTCTATATCAACGCTCCATCACTAAATTTACAAATCCTCTCACTCTCACTCTTCATTCTCCTTAGCGTCATTCGCAACGAACTTGAGGTCCTCACCTCGACGACGAGTCCTGGCAATGTGGAAACTTGGATCTTTAGCAAGCTCAATAAGCCTTTCCATAGCTCGGAATTCTCGGCTGTTGAACTCAAGAAGCAAAACGTAAATCTGGTGCGCCAACTCTACGTCGATGATGTCAACTTCGCCAGCAAGGCCAAGGGCAATGATCACGGACTATCGCACTCCGAACACACCATCATCGAACTCCCTGTGACTGGTGGTACATCGGAGCAGGCCAACGAATCAGAGAAGGCCAAGGCAGATGAGATCAAAGTCAATGAGCCGGAGCTTAGGCATTAAGTGGAGAATGTCGGAAAAGATCGAGAGGTCCCGTTGAAAGGGTTTGGAGCGAAATGAGTGGACGTAAGGGTGAGGGAGGTTAATGGACAGTAGAAAAAACAATCGTGTGTTTTATAGATATCGAGTGAATCCTGTGAATGTGTAGGAGGTTCATGGTGCCTTTGCTCTTCACGTTCCCTATATTACGTTTTGATAATATCTTTACAAGTCATGAAATCATCCGTTCGCCCGAAAATGTGACTCGGTTTTCAAACGAGTCATTTGCGTGAGGTGTGCCACCTTCTTTCAAGATTTGGGGTCTTGACTTTCGAGGGGTAGATCCTTGTAATATTTGTACCTTTTACAAAGGTTGCTTGTCTGTCTACTTAACCGCCAGCCCATTCGTCTCTAGACTCAGCCCTGCGCAAAAAAACTTTCTCGATCTTTTCGAAGCCGAAATCGCGAGAACCACGGTAGTAGGTTCGAGCTGGTTTGTTGGACAGACATCATTCAGTCGGCCAAAATCCTTATTTATGTTAATGATCCTCTTGACAAAACGCCGGTTCTGACATGCAGTAGCATTGCAGGTTGGTATGCTTAGCAAACAGGTTCTAGGACCCTACTGTCGGATGGATGCATTGCACGGACGGCAAGTGCACATGAAGAACATTTAAAATCCAGAATATATGTCGTCTGTGTTTTTCTGTCCGATATTTGGAGCCCTTTTGTGATATCCATTTACCAATAGTTGAGGTCAAGGGAGTGGGAGGACGGTCTGAATGTCGGGCAGAGTTCCAAAAAGTGTAACGATCATAGAGACAGAGAGGCCCGCTCACCAGTTCCGTTGGTCCTCTCATCGCCCTCAATTGTCTGTGTTGTGAATATGGAGTAGATACTGGAGAAGAAGAGGAGGAGCATTGTTTATTATTCCAGATAGCGCGTATTTACGTGTTGGAATCAGTGATGTAATCAAAAATAACGTAGTTACATAATTATAAGCCACATATAAGCCGAGATGAAATAATAATAGGAATTTCAACAGTCTGCGGATTAGTTGACGTTAGCGTGGGCCGTGATACTGGTACCCTTGGGGACAGAGTGGAATTGATCTACAACCTGAGGGATGTTCAGTAGTTGAATGCGTTGAAAAACAATGAAGTTCGATTTAGTAATGAGAAATATAAAAACGACTAATGTACCGGTGGACAAGTCGATTGTGCTACAATGGCAAGTGCTCGGTGGTACAAGTCAGTCAAGTCCACCGAACCGGCCACTGAATACTGTTTTCTTATGAGTATCGTGCACAGGGATATATCGCCACTTGAATAATAGATTACACCCGGTGCCATAGTAGTACGGAAAATTGCCCGAGGTCCATCAAATATCCGTTCAATCCCGAACGTGCCGCAATTTTGCGAGATAACAAAGACGTCCAAAAGCTTTGTTCGTAACCTGAAAGGGGGCTATTGTCTCCTTTGATTAAGGTACGGACAATCGGTCTACACCTCTACCTCCTTCACCCATGTCCTCCAAAGAACTTCCAACCCCCGAGCTTGACGAAATCGCCTCCTGGGATGAACACAGGGTCTCTGAACACTTTAGACACCCTGCTCTCCAATTGAAACCCGACCATGTTGCCATCTTGCGTTATCAGGAAACAGACGGAGCCGCTCTCGTTATGCTCACCGAAAATGACCTTTTAGGACCTCCGTATAACTTACGAGGTGGACCTGTGAAGAAAATTATGAACGAGATTGCTCGATTGAAAGGTAACTATCATCAGATATGTTACTCCGAGTAACTGTCGTCGAGGGTAACTGTCCTCGAGGGGTTTCAAGGTTTCGTCGTCCATACCAACATTCATGAACATTTCTGCAAAACTTCAAACGTCCCTTTTTGGATACAGGTGGTCAAAAGGCATCTACGGAAGGTATGGGATTTTTTCTATCTGGATAATTATTGTCTCGGGCGCAATATACAGCCATGTCATTGGCGATCATATTATAAATTGTGATTTTAATTGTTTGAAAGCTATTGCCCATGACACCTGGGAAGCTAGAATTAAGAATGTTGAAGTCGAAATTCACTTGTTGGCAAAGAAGATCGAATCGACGGCTGACGAAAAGGAGAAAGATCGACTTTACAAAGAACGGACAGAATTTCATGAAAGGGAGTGCAAACCTCTTGATATTCTGAAGGAGCAACTCCCAGGTACGTGGATTGTGCGGTTTTATTGTACAGTCATTCAAAGAGATGGAATTTCGGAAAAGCGAGCGTGCTTTTTGCTGATTACACTATATACATTCTCATCTCAGCGCCATATTCAGATCGGGCGTCGGTTAGTAGCGATCGATATTCTGTGTTGTCGGATTATCCTGATATGATATTTATGGAACCTCCATAATTTTTTTTTCTCTACATATACGTATCTATGTAGATTGTACAAGAGATAAATGTTGAAATATCGAAATATCTTACTCGATGTGGTGGCGCAGCCAGCCGACGCAATCATGTAAACGTCATCAATACGCGTAAAAGCGCGTAAACTATCAATAAACAATCGCTGCTTCTTCTCTCCACTCTTCCCCAAATATTCCACAACAAAGGTTATGAGCCCCACTAGTGAAAGCAGATAATAATAACAAAGACACCCCTCTAACATATATATAGTACTCTGTGTCAGACCTTTCTCTGGCAATATTCAGGTTACACAAACTTCTGGCAATATTCAGGTTACACAAACTTCTGGCAATATTCAGGTTACACAAACTTCTGGCAATACTCAAGACATCATTTTTGGAGAATAGGCACTAGCAATAAGGCAACTAATGAGTCTGAGATATATGCTGGACAGGGTGGCCCTAGTGCATTCAACTGGTAGTATATAAAAAAAAGTCATAGCTTGGAGAGAAGTATGTAGAGCTTACTGGCTGGAGAATATGAAAGAAGAAGAGATAGTACTGAAAGACAGGGGACTGGGAGAAGAGGGGTCATCTGATGACTAGACTGGAGGGCTGACTGAGGAAGAGCAAGAAGACAGTGAGAGCTATAGGGTCTAGTAGAGCAGTCTATGATAATGAGAGCAGTAGGGCTAGAGAAGTAGTAGCTAGAGAGAGCAGGACTACTGATAGTAAGAAGACTACTAATCTGGAAAAAAATCCAGATATAATAGTTGATAGTGGATCTGGATAGAGGGTGGGTATAAGGTCTGGAGATTTAGCAAATAGTGTGATGGGTCTGGTGGTGACACTATTACTCAAGAAATTGAGATCAGAATTTACTATCATGCTATATTTCTGAGGCTTGGCAGTAATAATAAGGATGATTCTAGAGCTTCTGGCCCAGAAAGTGAAGAGAGCAGTATTGGTGAAGTTTTTGAAAGATCTGGAAGAAGTGAAGGTAGACTTTGAGAAGGAAGATATATATACTATTAGAATTAATAGAGAAAAGAGTAGTAGTGGGGGAGGTGGCAATCTCTATAGCCTGATGCTTATGCTGAGATCTCCAAGTGGTGCAGCTGATAGTGCTGGATATTTCTATGATATCAAAGGAAATAGCCAAGAGGTTAATTGTAGAGATCATTAAGAAGTATGAGAATATTGTAAATATTGAGTTTTGGATACAGAATTTAGAATAGGAAATATAGACATCAGGGTATGGCTGGTGGGCAAGAAGAATATAGAGAAGGTGAGAGACTAGCTGGTAGTTCTCAAATGGAGACCTGTGGAGTACAAGATCTTAAGAGTAAAAAAGATACTAGAGGAAGAAGAGGACTTGCTAGAGATATTAAAGGATCTAGCTGGAGCTGTAGAGAGGAGAAAATTGACCTAAAAGAAGTTTGAGATCAAAATAGTTGTAGAGATTATAAATGACAATAAGGTGCAACTGGATTGGACAGCCTAGAAAAGAGTGCAGGAGAGGTATATTTAGAAGGATCTATTGGCTAAGTTGAGAGAGAGGGTAGCTAGAAGAACTATTACTGAAGAAGCTGAATTGAGAGCAAGTGTCTGGGCAAGAGAGAAGGAAGTAGCACCAGAGAAGATATCAAGAGAAGAGAAAGGTGTAGAGCTAAGTGTTATTGTAAAGGATGTAGAGATAGCAGAGAGAGAGTGCTCTCAATATGGAGTACTAGGTGGGACTAGAGGAGATGACAAATTGTAAGATATATTGAAGGAGAATTAGAATAAGTTAGCAAGGAGGAATGTAGAGAGTAGGAAGGTGGAAAGGGGGAAGAAGGTAGTCCAGGGAGTGGTAGAGGCTAAGATCAAAGAGAAATAACTGTAGAAAATACTTGAGAATATAGCAGCTAAGGAGCTGAGGAGAGAGAACTTCTGGGTACTAAGTAAGAGACACTGGAATGAAATTCTGTATAGTGAGGAGATACTATGAAAACTTTAGAATAAGATAATAGTGATATTGCTGAAGACTAAGATATATTAGATAGATGATGACAGAGAGACAGTACTTTTGGCAATTGTAAATAACAGGACTGTATATATATAGAATCTAAGAAAAGGGCTAGCAAAGTAGCAGATAGTATACAAGAAGTACCAAATAGAGATGGAGGCTGTGGATGGTGTGGATTGTCAGGAGATCTTAAAGGTATTAAAGGCTCAGCAGAGAGAGATGGATAAACTAAAGGCAGAGAGAAATCTAGATATTTCTAGTAATATAGTAAGTATGAAATTGTAGAGTAGAAAGCTATTCTTTAAATAATATTATTCAATATGAACAGTATAACTAGAATCTATCTTTGAATATCAATAGGCTACAAGAAGTAGTAAGATATTGAAATATCTTTAGATAGCTGAAGGAGATAGAAGCTGATTTGTTCCTACTATAGAATGTTGAGTATAATAGAGACTTGAATATTCTGGACTAGATAAGGGAATGGGGTGGTATGGCTATTTGGTGAGGACATGTGGGTATTCTGGTTAGGAAGGATAAGGGAGACATTAGAGATATTAGATATTAGAGGAATAGGGTAGTGTGGGGAGTTTGAAAGTGACTAGGCTAGAGGCCCTTGACAGTTGGGTTATATTATTGTCCAGCAGAAAAGGAGAGAGAGTGAAATAGATTCAAGAGCTATGAGAGTCTAGAGCATTGGTGGAGGTAGAAATTGATTGTCTAGGGGGAGACTTTAACATAATATATGATGGAAAAATAGACAGAACTAATAGAGAAAGAGAGATGGTAAATAAGAGTAATAGTATAGAAGCCTGGGAGAAAGTCAAATATCTGAGCTCTTTAGTAGATACTGGGAGGCTTGGATGGGAGGATTATAGGGTTTTTACCTACTAGATATTAGGGCTGGGCTTGAGGATTGACTAGATATTAACTGCTAATTGCTGGGAAGTTGATATCTAGAGGACTTTAAAAACTATTTAGTATCTGTGGTCAGATCACTGGGGTCTTCTAGGAAGGGGGTGTTTTGGGGAAAGTGGGGAGGGGTCTGGACATTGGTGTCTAAATATCTCTTTGCTAAGAGAAGCATCTCTATAGAAGGTATGGGTAATAGATATTAGCTCTAGGATTCTTAGTTGGAGAGCAGAGAGGCTGGGAATTAGAAATCACTGAATAAGATTGAAATCTGAGGTATAATGATACTGAGAGAAAGCAGGAAGGATATGGGGTACTCAGAGGAAGAAGTGAGTGAGGTGAACCTCCTAGAGATTAACAAGGTTGTTGGCAACTTGAGCAGATCTATTAAATGATAGTGAGAAAGGAGATTGGCAAATACAGCAGATCAGACTAGAGATAGAGGAGCTGAAGAGTATACTGAGATAAGAGAAGGATCTATAGATTAAAGGTATAGTAGCTCAGCTGTAATAGTAGAGATTAGAGGAGAGAGAAAGATCTATCAAGTTTTTGTCACAGTTTCTATAGATGAGAAGAATATGACAGCCATGAGAGGGAATTTTGAATGAGACTGAGGAGTTGGTTGTTAGGACATTAGAGATTCTGGACCAGTTGAGCAGATGGTGGAGACATTTGTAGAGTGAGGAGAATAGAGGGGTGGGGGTACTGAACATTAACAGATACTTGGAGGAATGGTACTCTAATCTGGCAGTAGGCTTAGGTGACCTTGGTGCTGTTGTCTAAGAAGAAGAGATTTAGTGATTTCTGATAATAATGAGCTTCAGGATAGTATCAGAGAAAGAGAGCTTATAGTGGGATTTTTGAAAGAAGATGGTAAGAGTCAAGTTGATTCTGGAGAAAATAACAGCAATGTATAATAAAGTGATTGACTCAGAGGCATGAATTGGGGGGCAGAGCTTGGGTCCTGCTGTTTAAGAATAAGAGGAGGAGGGAGAAGTGAAAGAACTGGAGACCAATCATACTTCTAGATATAGATTACAAACTGGTCACAAAGATACTGATGGCTAGGCTGCAGAGAGTGGCTCAACAGATTCTGAGAACTGAGTAGAGAGGATTTATAAAGAGACATCTGATCAGAAACAAAACAGTCTGGATATATGGTATTATTGAGAAAGCTTACACTACTGAGGTAGATGGATGGCTGGTTTCCTTAAACCAAGAGAAGGTCTATAACAGAGTCCAGCAAGTGTGGTTAGAAGGAGTGCTAAAGTGCATTGGGGTCTGATCTGGCAGGCCTTGGTTGGTCTGCTGGAAGAAAGTCAGGCAGCAATTATGGTAAATGAGTATAGAGAAATTTCATTCCCTCTAGTCAGAAGAGTGCTACAGGGGAATTCACTATTACTGATTTTATATGCACTGTCCCTGGAGCCTCTTTTGGATAGGATATAGTAAAAGGTGAGAGAGTTTGACATTCTGGGAGTTAATTAGAAAGTGGGGGCCTTTACTAATAATATAGTAGTCAGGCTGAGGTTAGCTGAGAATATTGTAGCACTAAAAGGTGAGTAGAGTAATATGAGGGATACTCAGATACTAAACTCAACTAGCATAAGTATGAGACTTTGGTGTTGAGAGGAGAGATAGTAGATGGGGATGTGATTGAAATAATTATCTCTATAGGAGAGGCTGTTCAATATCTGGAAATTTACTTTTTAATATATAGCTTCTTGCTATCATACAGATGGTGGGAGCAGTGGTTGGCAGAGTAAGGAAGCACTCTCTTGGGGTAGAGTAGTTACTATATACATATCTCTGACAGGAAAGGTGACAGTATTGAATATATACTAGTTGCCTAAGTTATGGTATCAGGGGTACTACTTAGACTTTCTAGTATAAGTAGTCAAGTGATTGTTGAAAATGACTAGAATCTGAATATAGACAGAATAATAGAGTCAGATTGGTTATAAGATATTGATCTGGTCAGTGGACTGGAGAGGCCTGGGTCTGGTGGATTTTTCTAAGTATCTTTACTACTTGAGAGTATAGTGGCTGAAGTAAGCAAGTGAGTTGAGGGGTAGAGAGTGGGTTCCCCTTATACAGAAAGTGTGGGAGGTCTGGTTCTCCCCCTGTGGTATAACTGGGGATCTTCTATCTCTGGTGGCTTTAGAGAGGAGTCAGAGGATACATTATAGGAAATTCTGATGGAGGGTAGTTGATGGGATATACTATATTGATCTCCAATAATAGAGTGATGAGGGAGAGAAGAAATGGAGACCCCAGATATGGAGGTGGGACTGCCTTCTATTGGGTGGGATATTAGTGGATAACTTCTGCTTAGAGGATGGCATAGAGTACCTTCAGAAATATGGAAGAGATCTGTGGTCTAAGGCATAATAGAGGGTGGAGATTGGAGAGAAGTGAGACTAAAATGATATTTAGCTGTAGGGCAAGCAGATGGTAAGATAGATCTCTCCTAAGTTCTGGATAGTATATATATACCATATATACTAAATATTAGTTACTATTATAAAATATATAGATAATATACTACTTAATATTCTATCAATTGTATATAGGTTTCTTCTTTTTGATATATATAATAACTTTTTATTATTCTTTAGATTAATTACTATTACACTATTTGAGTATATATTTACTCTTTTATCTTCTTAAGCTATTATCCAGCTTATTGAGAAGAGGTTCTTATCTATATCTGATATATATAATATGTTTTTTT
>RBNI01002805.1:0-17461 GCA_003990745.1 Jimgerdemannia flammicorona
TGTTATTGGTTTGGAAATTGTAGTGTGAGAGTAGGGTAGGGTGAGATACAGAATGTGGCTGCTGGTATGGCATGAGGATTTTAGATAGTTAATAAATGGAGCTCCAGCCTATAGAGGAAAAAAAAAAAAAAAAAAGATATATCTGATAGATACAGATATATCTTTAAGATACAGATTAATAAATCTGATTTGATATCTTGCTAATTATAAGTAATAGTATATATAAGTAACTAGGTATAGTTAACTATACTATACTGAGTATTTATATTATCTGGCTATACTATATTATTTATTTATCACATCAGTCCCCACTAAAGGGTAGTCTGTCTCTAGATTATTCTTTAATAATTATTATAGTATCCATAGTAATCTTTATAGTATCCATAGTAATCTTTAGCATCTATACCTATACTATTATCCTTTTTAGTATCTGAATTGCTCCATTCTAATAGCTCTTTTTCTTTCTTTGAGAACAGAATATTAATATAATTGATAATGCTTAGGTAGATAAGTATAGTGATTCTCTAAAAGTTATTTAGAGAGAACTGGACCTGGGTCAGTACTATAATATTTTATTTATAGATTGCATAATGTCTATTTATAGCAATTATGTTCCTTTAGAACAGACTAGTGGAGTTTAAGTTATAGATCTGATCTGAGTTTAGAAGGTTTTGTAGTAGTTGGCCAATTATACGTATAGTAGGCTTATAGTTGGTAGATCTGTAATTAAGGTAAGGTTTTCTTAGTATATCTGAATCTGTTAAAGGTGAGTTTATTAGTTTTTTAGAACTGAGGTAAGAAAATTTGTAGAGCTTAGAAGAAACTAAGAATAAGGGTCTAGAGGCACTAGTTAATTCTCTGATTTATTGTATAGATAGTAAATATATCTTATAGTAATTGATATAGACTAGAGTTCTCAGAGTATATCTATCTATACTTCTTAAATAGATATTAGTTCCTCTAATATTATATACAAGATATAGTCCTTTCTATTTGGACTTCAGTTTAGCAGCAAAGTTTATTTCAATTATGCTTCTCCAGACTAGTACTTGATCTCCAATCTTGATCTTGTGATTCTTCTACTTTAGGTTATAGTACTTCTTTTGTCTTTTCTAGACCTTAATTATCTGAGCTCAAGCTTGATTATATAATTGTTCTGCTTTTTTGAAGAGGTCTCTGAGGTTCTCATAATCAGTAGTTCTAGTTCTCTTAATGAATATTATCTCAAATAGCTTTAATTTAGTAGAGATTGTAGGAATATTCTAATTTGCTATAAAATCTCAGTTAAGCAGAGATTCCAGTTAGTAGAATTGACTTGGACAAGTTCTCTCTTAATGGTCTGATTCATTCATTCTATCATACTATTGGTTTGAGAGTAGTATGATATAGTTTATTTGAGGTGGATCTTGTGAATTCAGATAAAACTTATAATTATAGAATTGATGAATTCTGTATCTTAGTTAGAAATAATTTCTCTGAGGGTCTATATCCAAGTATAAGACTATAAAAGCGGTTAACAATAATTAAGATATTAGTAATTTCTATTAGGAAAACTTCAGGCCATTTAGTTAGATATTCTATAAATACTAGGATATATTTATTCCTTCTTAGTATAACTAATAGAGGTCTAATAATATCTCTGAAAAATATTGTCTGGTGATATGATTGATTGTGATAATGCTTGATAGTACTTCTTTTCTTAGTACTTCTAGCAGATATTATATTTCTTAAGTATGTCTCTGATATATATTCTGAGGTTGAGCTTATATTAGTATATTGATTGTAGCTTTACTTCTATATTTATCTATCCTTGGTGGGCTTTCTAATATTCTTTTCAGAAAAGACATTTTTGTACTTTAATGGTTATAAGAGCTTTCTTTAGAGTATAGTTCCTCAGTACACCCTTCTTCTGATTTATTAGGATTAGTAGAGAAGTATATCAATATTGTTATAAGCTTTCTCTGACATATAAATAATGG
The DNA here is from genome assembly GCA_003990745.1 of Jimgerdemannia flammicorona. Classification (NCBI taxonomy): domain Eukaryota; kingdom Fungi; phylum Mucoromycota; class Endogonomycetes; order Endogonales; family Endogonaceae; genus Jimgerdemannia; species Jimgerdemannia flammicorona. Next base: position 1,980 of record RBNI01002805.1, read on the forward strand.
TAATTTTGTTATTCTATAAGATAAGTATCCAGTGAGCAAGGATTTTAGTAGATTCTTTATAGTTAAATAGCTATTTAAGAGTAGTATGGTCAGTTATCAAAGTTAACATTTTTTTAATAAGATAGTGTTTAAACAGGATGACTGCCCATATGACTATAAGGTATTCTAGTTTAGTATTACTATAGATGGTTTGCTGCTGATTGATAGCTCAGCTTGTATAAGTTATTATATGATGCTACTGATCAGATCCTTCTTGGGCTAAAACTATTTCAAGATAATTTTTAGAGATATCTATATATAAGATAAATAATTTCTTTAAGTTAGATTATACGATGATTGGTACTATAGTTATATAGTACTTGAGTTCTCCGAAGGCTAGTTCTAGTGATTTTATCTATTTGTATTGTGACAAACCAAAATGTATCACCTGAATTATATCTTAACCAGATGATGTGAACAATTAGGCAAGATGATATGAACACACAGTATAGTAACTAGTAACTATTGCTGCGGAAAACTGTATAAATAACCAGAGATACCAGAAAGGGTCTGTTTACCTATACAGACTCTGTACACCATACAGACTCTATACACTATACAGGTCCTGTACACCATATAGACTCTGTACACCTGCCATAAGTAGTAGATCTATAGTTAGCCACATAGTAACCAGATAGCAACCAACTTGTATAAATTACCCCAGAGATAAGAGTGAATAAACCTCAGTCCGAAAAGTCTGAAATTGAAGTAAAAGACAAGTTTGCCTACCACACTTCGAGAGGAACTCTACAGCCACTATTAGGAGATTGTGAGCTTATTTCTCCTTTCCACTCTGGTCCACTTTCTGATACAAAGAATGAGTCCATTATTGGTTCGCTTGCCAGATAAGCCTGAAGATTTGCCACCTAAGTCCAAGTAAAGAACTTTGTCACCAATTGAGTAGTCCACCACTTAAGGAATAAGCTACCATTTCCAAGTTATTCTCCACCTTCCCAAGAAAGCTGCCTTGCTCAAGCCAGTTTCTGATGCAACTTCGCAGTGGAGCCAGTCTACGATGTAACCCTGTGCAAATGAAGCCAGTCTTTGATATAACTTTGCCAAGAGACCCTTTCCCAAAGAATACCACCAGTTGTTCATATTCCCAGTTGAAGCCAATCTGGAAGAACTCAGGCCATCCGAGTTATTTCCAGTTGAATCCACCATTTTGGAGTTATCTGCATTCCCAGAAGACCTGAGTATTATTCCCAGAGAGCCCGGTACAGAAGAAACCACGCCAGTATAATTCCCAGTAAGAAGAATCCACGCCATCTTCTATTCCCAAACCGCCGCTTTTGGAGAACCTGCACCCAGATCGAGAAGTCTGCCAAAATCGTCCTGCAAGAAATCGCATACTTTTGGAAATCGTCATGCTATACAGAGATTGTCATGTAGAGATCGCCATCACCCAAGAAGGAAAACCACTAAATTGCTAGACTGTCACCCAGAAATCGCATACTTTTGGAAATTGCCTCGCTACATGAAATTGTGCCATTCCCAGTTGACCCAGGAAGGAAACCTGTTCACACAAATCGCCGCTACACCCAGAGAACCATCCCAATAAGGAAATTGCTCGCAGATATCCAGCTTTTGACTATTGTACCACTAAACACCAAGAACCTCAGGAATCATAGAACATTTTGTTGCTTTTTGACAAAGTAACTGTGGGCTCAAGCCAAACTACACCAACCCTACAACCTTGTAATTTGCCTCCATTGAGCTGGCATGTTACATTTGGAGGCTCAACTGGGAAGATTTCAAAATCGATGTGACTTTTCAGCTCACAAGAACCCACAGTCAAACTGGATACATTTGACCCAATACTAACCTCTGCCACTACAGGAGAACCAGTTATCACCAGCATTTGGACAGGAAGAGAAGTAATCACATCAAGACTTACCAACTACCCAGCATCAGAAGGATCCCAACCAGAACCAGAAGGCAGGACAGCCCGAAATCCCCAACCAGATCAACCAGACAATACAGACAGCCCTGCTAGAGATTTCAGAGAACTTGCACAAGAACTAGAAGATCTCATCACACAAACCCAACACTTTACAGCCAGATACCCCACACCAGTCCCACCAATCTCACCAATAGAACCCCTACCACAACCCCTTGCAGAACCAGAAGTAGTTCCTACAAGACTACCTAGGCCTATTCCACTCCATCCAAGAACCAGAACACCATCCTCAATATACCCAAGCACCCCCATTTCCAGTGTCAGCTCAGAAAGTGAATCAGATTCCAAATCCGAACCTGAATCAGAATCAGAAGAAAGTGATGAAGAAATGGCCACTTCATTACCAACCTTTGCAGGATACCCAGATGAAGACCCTAGAGAATTCCTTGATGGAATTGAAGGAATTGCAGCCTTGAGAAACCTCTCAGATGAAAGAAAAATCGCCATCTACAAAGCCCAGCTCAGAGAACGAGTCAGAGGAATTTTCCATCGAACAGCAAACAACCAAGATTCAGAACTAGCAAGACAGATACAAGCAGCAATATCTGATGAGCTTGAATATGAGGCCATGGTCTACTGGCTCATTGAAAAATATGCAGGAAACGAAACCCGCCACAAGGCTCAGGAATCCTTCATGGGGATGAAGATGAATCTTGGAGAATCACCCAGAGCCTTCTTCACAAGAATCCAGAAGAGAATGCATTCTGCCAGGTTCAATGCTACCAACCAAGACATCATAGGTCCAATGACCTTCATGAATGGAATTCCCCCAAATATTGCTTAGCATGTCCGCACCCTAGGCATCAGAAGGTCCGAGGAACAAGTAGATGCAGTCCAAGGATACTTTGATGTCAGACAAGAAACTACCTGGAGTGATCATGACAGAAAAGAAGAGAAGGAAGACATCCTGGTCAAAGCCCTACAAGGACTCCTTCAAGGACAAGAAAGATCTGAAGAAAGAAGGCCAGCTAAAGAAGAAAAGAAGGACAGAAGTGAAATCCAAGACCTTAGCTCCAAGTTAGACTGATTGGTCAGACAGATTGAAAAACTCACCACACGTGAAAATCAGAGTTACCAGGACAACAGAGCATACCCATCACAGAGGAGCCAAGGTTATCCACCAAGAGATAATAGGAATTATCAGCAAGAAGAAAGAAGATACTCTGCCCGAGACAGAGCCCAAGTCCAATGCTTCCACTGTGGACAATTTGGACACTATGCCACTGAATGTGATAACAAAAGAAGTGACCGAAGGGACTCAGAACCACCGAACTGAAGGAATGATACTCAGTACAAGAAGACTGAAGCCCATCCTGTCAAAGATTTTGAGAAAGCAAGCAACAGTGAAGACTATAGTGACCTAGACTTATACCCTACTAAGGTTAGCACCAAAAAAACAGTCTACCCAGTATTGAAGAGGAAGAGACCTGTAAGAAGGCCATCCAGAAATGTCAGCAGAAGAATGATCCAGGAAGAAGATAAAGAGCATGAGGAGGAACAGGTAGAAACACCTCCCTGAACCCCCTCACCATTTGTGCCCGAAACAAATGAGCTGCCACCAGAAGATGAAGAAATGGAACCAGAAGAATGGGAACCTACACCCCTGAAGCCTAAGAAGAGGTACACCCTGAAGACCATGCCTAGAGACATTTACAATGAAGCCTGGCAGAAGATTCAAGAAGCTAAGATGGAAGTCCCTCTCTTGTAGTTCTTGCAACTGACACCAGCTGGAGTCCGAAACAAATTGCTGAGAACCACCAGGTCTAGCACTGGCTGTGTTTCAATCCCACAGCAAGAACCAGCTTCCATCCCTGTCCAAGCAGCTGAAAGACATGTCAGCACTTATTTACATAGAGATATTGGAGTACAAAAAGTGAAAATTCTTATAGATACAGGAGTAGCTGTCTGTATCATTGCCAAACGATTCTTGGACACCCTCCAATAGCCCATTGATAGACCATCCAACCTCAGCATCATAGTAGCAGATGGAGCCCGAACTCAACCCCTTGGAGAAGTACGAAATATCACCATCTCCCTTGAACACATTCAGTTCTCTATCCCCAAAGCTGTTGTCACCAAAGCTGTCACTTTGATATGATTCTTGGCACCAACTGGATGAAGGAAATAATGCAGTTGTTGATATTGGCCAACAAGTACTCAAGTTTGACTACCGAGGCAAGAAGTATAGAGTTAAGGTAACTAGCTATGAGCAGTTAAAGAAGAAGAAGGTCACTATTCAAGAAGAATATGCCAGCAGTGAAGAGTCTACTACAGAAGAGGAAGGAGAATCTGAAGATGGAAACGATCCCAGACTCAACCCCTGAATTAACCTGGTGGATGACAGACCAGAAGACAATGTGTGGGCCAAGAATACCATCCCTATCACCATTGGAGCCATTGCAGGAGAAATCAAAGGATGCCCTACATGCCTCAAGAGACACAGGTGTCCCAAGCACTCCTCCAAGATTATGAGAACAAGGAAATAGCCTGGCACAGCCTGCCCAGAGTGCAGAAGAAAGAAGAAGAAATGCAGACATGTTCCAGAAACACCTGCAACTGAAGCTGCAGAAGTACAAGCAATTTGGGGTCAAGAATCATCTGAGGAAGAAGAAACTTCTGACCAAGAAGTTCCTGAACAAGAAGCATCCAATGAAGAAGAGGTCCCCGAACTCATTTCCTGGAATGACCCTCGCTGGACACCACCTGAAGACAATGATCCTTGGAATATAGAAGAAGAACCCAGTACAATCACCATTATTTCCAAGAAAGAGACTCACCAAGAGAAAGCTTTTTGGCTAGGAAGATATCCACACCAAATGGTCTTCCACTCTCCCCAAGACTACTGCTATCAGTGTCATCTGTTGGACCAACAAGAAAGATAGAAACCGCAGAGACCAGAACCCCCAACTACTCTTGCACAGTCCACCACCTTCCAAGAAGTCACCACAAGGTTACAAAGTTGATTTAGGGGATAAGGCTTCTTCACCCAAACAGAAATATACCCCTTATCTACTCTTCCCCCAACCTATGATCAAGATGGGTACCGATTTCCAAGACAACAAGAGATAAATAGCCGGGAACATCATTTTCGAGCAATGGGATATTGCAACCATGGGAGACACCATGACTGCCGAGATTGCAGACATCAGAAGATTCATCTCAGTCATGATGTTGCAGTGCATACTTTGAAGAAAGGAGATAACTGAAGCCAGATCCGAAAAAGCCAGATTTGAAAAAGCCAGACCAAGAAGCCAGGAAGAAGAATCCTCAAGATCTACAATTTGGGAGAAGATATCCTAGCTCTCATCAGACATGCTACCTGCCAGGGATGGGCAGAAGATGCTGCCAACTTCATGGAAGCCCTAGACCCTACAGGAAGAAGGGGAATTAATTACCTCCAAGACCCTTCTACTGGAGCCAGATGGCCACACCTCAACCTCAGAGCTTGGAGGCTCTCTGCTAGTGGAGCTTCAGCCCTAGGAAAGCCTGAACTCAGCAAGGATATTGCCCAGTATGCCCTACTGCACCCAAAGGCCAAACCCCCAACCAAAGTGCACCCAGAAGATATTGAATATGATCTTCACAGCCTGGAGGATGAATCTATCAAGCCTGGAAAAACCTTCATGGTCAGAACTGGATTAGCCATGCAGCCACCCCAAGGAGCTTATATTCAACTGACCTCAAGGTCCGGACTTGCCAGACAAGGGATAACTATAGAAGGAGGAACCATTGATCCTGGATATACAGGCGAAATCAAGGTTATCCTACACAACAGCAGTGCAGAATGGCACTGAATCATTAGAGGACAGAAGATTGCCCAAGCAGTCTTCATGAAGGTCAAGACCCCACAGTTACAGGAAGTCTCCGAACTAACTGAAGGAACAAGACAAGCAAAGGGATTTGGAAGTTCAGACAGGAAGGAGGTACATCTCCTTCAAGTCAACCACCTCAAGAGGAATGTTCCCCAGCAAGTGTACCAGCAGCCAGTCAGACTGCACAAGAATCTCATCCTGGAGCCTGGAGAACAAACTACCTTCGAATCTTTACACCACCCGACCCCAGAAACCTCTTCTTTGAACCCAAGGAAGATATCTCACACCTGGACATAGAGGGACACACATTCCCTGACAAGATGAATCCAGTACACTCCCAAGGAACCAACCAAAGTTGGGAGACCATCATCTTGCCGAAAGGAACCATCATAGGACATCTGGTGCCTTTTCTCAACCGAACTCTTAGGGAAGTTTATGAACTAAACCTATCGGGAAATGGCAAAAGGTCCCAGAAGAAAGGAAAGGCCCCTCTGCGACCCAGGAGACAGTGAAGCCTTCCACCAACATTGGAGAAGAATTCACACCTCAAAAACAGCAACAACTAGTAGAATTACTCAACAAATATCAAGATATCTTCACCACCGATTATGGCAACCTGCCATACAATCCATCATACCACTACAGCATAAATACAGGAAATGCAACACCCATCCAGCAGAAACCCTATAGAATACCCCATCACTTGAAAACATTCGAAAAAGAGCACATTCAAGAACTCTTAGACAATGGAGTTATCCGACCTTCTACCAGCCCCTGGGCCAGTCCTATACTTATTGTACCAAAGAAAGGAGGATGGAGACTCTGTGTAGATTACAGAAAACTCAATTCAGTTACCGAAAAGGATGCCTATCCTTTGCCCAGAATCGATGACCTTTTGGATCAGTTACAAGATGCCAGATACTTCAGCAGTATGGACCTCTTCACAGAATTCCATGAGATCCCCATGGACCCTAAGGACATTCAAAAGACAGCCTTCCTTGCTCTAGGAAAACTGTTTGAGTACCTCTGAATGCCCTTTGGACTCTGCAATGCACCCCCCACCTTCCAGAGGATGATGAATTCAGTCTATGCCCCTTTGATTCACTACTATCTGATTGTATACATGGATGATTCCAACATCTATTCAGCAAATTTCGAAGAACACCTACACCACTTAGAGGAATTCTTCAAGCTCATCCACAAAAACCACTTGAGACTAAATGCAAAGAAATGTTACTTCAGGAAACAGAAACTCGAATTCCTTGGATTCATAGTCTCAAAAGAAGGAACCCATATAGACCTAAAGAAAACTGAGAAGGTCAACAATTGGCCAGTACCCAAGACCCCAAAGGAGACATTATCATTTCTGATGTTAGTATCCTATTACAGAAGGTTTATCAAGAACTTTGCTCAAATCGCTGCCCCAATCCGGATCCTTCTCAAGAAAGGAGTGCCATTCAAATAGGCAGAATCACTAGGAAAAGCCTTCAAGAAACTCAAAAATCACATGACTACAGTACCAATTCTTGTGTGCCCCAATCTACAGAAGCCATTCATCTTGTATACAGATGTCTCTAAAGATGGCCTCGGAGCAGTTCTAGCCCAGGAAGGACCTGATCAACAGCACCATGTGATAGCTTATGCAAGCAGAGCTACCAATCAGCAGCAGATGAACTATGGTATCACCAAACTGGAATGCCTTGCAGTTATATGGGCAGTCACCCTATTCAAGCATTACCTCATTGGAAAAAGGTTCACCCTGATCACAGACTATGCAGCCCTCAAATGGTTATTCAACTGCAAGGAACCCATGGGAATCCTAGCCCGCTGGATCCTTATCCTTCAGGATTACAAAATCACCATCATCCACAAAGCAGGGAAAGCTCACAACAATGTTGATGTACTTTCCCGCCAGCCCCAATGAACCAGAAGAAGGGTGTCCCAAGGAACTACACCCTAAAGGAAGCTCCTCAGACTATCAAGGCACAAGAAGATCTCATCCGAAAAGAACATCAGAAAGCCCATCAAGGACAGACAAGCACAGAAGATAAGATTTGAAAACTGTACCAACATTGGCCTCACCTCAGAACTCAAGTCCGAGATATCATCCAGAAATGCGACATTTGCCAGAAGTACCAAGGAAAGAAGAACTATCAAGCCCCTTTGTAACTGATTCCCCCACCCACTCACATCTTTCAGAGATAGAGAGTAGATGTAATCGGACCCCTACCAGTTACACCAAGAAGAAACAAGTATATCATTATATTTGTAGAATACCTGACCAAGTGGCCCGAGACTTTCCCAATGGAAATCACAGATGCCTTAACCATTATAGGCCTTCTCCATGGACTCATACTCAGATATGAACCCCCAGAAGAACTTATCTCTGACCAAGGCACAGAATTCATCAACAACATAATCACAAGTTATGCCCAAATTCACAAGATCCACCTCAAAAGAACCACATCATATCACCTCCAGACCAATGGCATGATAGAGAGAATGAACCAGACCATCAAGAAAGGACTTGCCTGAGTCAATCCTACTAATTGGGACCTCTGCTTACCTGAGATCCTATGGGAGATTTGGAATACCCCTGCCACCTCTACCAAACAAAAGCCATTCGAAATGATGTTTGCCAGGAAAACCAGAACTGCTGAACATGAGAACCTCAGAGATCTCCTCAAGAAGGCAGAACAGTTATGTAATCAAGCCTGAGGACAGATTATCAAAGCCCAAGAGAGACAAAAGAAGTACTATAACCAAAAACAGAAGGATTAGGAGATCAAGATTGGAGATCAAGTACTAGTTTGGAGAAGTATGATTGAAATGAATTTTGCCACCAAACTGGAACCAAAATGGGAAGGACCTTATCTTGTACACAACATCAGAGGAACCAGCATCTATTTAAGAAGCATGGATGGATGAACCCTGAGAACTCCAGTATACATCAATTGCCTCAACTATATTTCCCTTCTACACCATGAGCCAAAGGATTGATCAGCACCTCCAGACATTGGTCCTCAGCTCCTTCCAAGCCCTACCAGTCCCTCTACCCCAATTCAGCCAAGCCAATGGAAGCCCCCTTCAAAGGATCCAAGCTCATCAAGAAAATCTCATCTTGGCCAGACACCTACTACAAGTCCACCAACTGCAGGCCTATTATGCAATTGGTGAACAATTGCAGAACCTCCTGGCCCCAGAACAGACCTACATCAGGAACACCACAGGTCTGACAAGAAGAGACACTACTGCCACAGACAGACTATACACCATTTACAAACGAAACTTCACAGCCCTAACATAGGCACAATTCTCCCTGAATGATATTCAAGGAATGAACCCTGTTACCTATTTGAGCATCATCAACTCTGTCAAAATTCTATTCCCTGAAGAAGAAGAAGAGCCCATAGAATGGAGTAACCCCAGTACAGACAATGAAGATGATGGAACGGGTATAGATGCAGAAGCAGCCTATGCTTATTGGGATGATGACTGAAGAATAGTCTGAGACAGACTACCCTTCAGTGGGGGCTGATGTGATAAACTAAATCATATCACCTGAATTATATCTTAACCAGATGACGTGAACAATTAGACAAGATGACGCAAACACACAACATAGTAACCAGCAACTATTGCTGCAGAAAACTGTATAAATAGCCAGAGATACCAGAAAGGGTCTGTTTACCTGTACAGACTCTATACACCATACAGACTCTATACACTGTACAGGTCCTGTACACTGTACAGACTCTGTACACCTGCTATAAGTAGTAGATCTATAGTTAGCCACATAGTAACCAGATAGCAACCAACTTGTATAAATTACCCCAGAGACAAGAGTGAATAAACTTCAGTCTAAAAAGTCCGAAATTGAAGCAAAAGACAAGTCTGCCTACCATACTTCGAGAGGAACTCTATAGCCACTATTAGGAGATTGTGAGCTTATTTCCCCTTTCCACTCTGGTCCACTTTCTGATACAAAGAACAAGTCCATTATTGGTTCGCTTGCCAGATAAGCCTGAAGATTTGTCACCTAAGTCCGAGTAAAGAACTTCATCACCAATTGAGTAGTCCGCCACTTAAGGAATAAGCCACTATTTCCAAGTTATTCTCTGCCTTCCCAAGAAAGCCACCTTGCTCAAGCCAGTTTCTGATGCAACTTTACAGTAGAGCCAGTCTATGACATAACCCCATGCAAATGAAGCCAGTCTTTGACATAAATTTGCCAAGAGACCCTTTCCCAAAGAATGCCGCCAGTTGTTCATATTCCCAGTTGAAGCTGATCCAGAAGAACTCATGCCATCTGAGTTATTCCCAGTTGAATCTGCCATTTTGGAGTTATCCGCATTCCCAGAAGACCTGAGTATTATTCCCAGAGAGCCCAAGTTACCTGCGACATCCAAGTTATCCGAGTTATCCGCGTCATCTGCCATTTTCAAGTTATCCATCGTATTCCCCGAAGAACCCACCAATTCAGGAAGAATCCATGCCATCCGAGTTATTCGTTGTTCCCAGTGAGCCTGGTACAGAAGAAACCATACCAGTATAATTCCCAGTAAGAAGAATCCGTGCCATCTTCTATTCCCAAACTGCTGCTTTTGGAGAACCCACACTCAGATCAAGAAGTCCACCAAAATCATCCTGCAAGAAATCGCATACTTTTGGAAATCGTCACACTATACAGAGATCGTCACGTAGAGATCGCTGTCACCCAAGAAGGAAAACTGCTAAATTGCTAGACTGTTACCCAGAAATCACATACTTTTGGAAATTGCCTCACTACATGAAATTTTGCCATTCCCAGTTGACCCAGGAAGGAAACCTATTCACAAAAATCGCCACTACACTCAGAGAACTGTCCCAATAAGGAAATTGCTCACAGATATCCAGCTTTTGACTATTGTACCACTAAACACCAAGAACCTTAGGAATCATAGAACATTTTGTTGCTTTTTGACAAAGTAACTGGGGGCTCAAGCCAAACTACACCAACCCCCCAACCTTGTAATTTGCCTCCATTGAGCTGGCATGTTACAGTATAGTACTTCTTTCTTAAGAAAGATTATAAATTTTCTATATTAGGATACTGATATTTGGAATAATAATATTTTCTTCTCAATCTTAGTGCTGGCCAGTTATTGATCTTCTCATTTTTCTTTAGGTCTATATAGATTTCTTTGATAGGAATAATAAATCTAAGAAATTGAAGTTACTGTTTTCCAAAGTAGTATTTCTTAGCATTAAGTCTCAGAGAGTTCTTATGGGTGAGCTAGAAGAATTCTTCTAAGAAGTGTAGGTATTCTTCAAAATTTTCTGAATAGATGTTAGAATTGTCCATATATACAATCAGATAGTAGTAGATTAGTTGGCTGTAGACTGAGTTTATTATTATCTAAAAGATAAAAGATATATTATAGAGTCTAAAGAATATTTAGAGGTATTCAAACATTCTTTCAAAAGCAAGAAAAGTTATTTTCTGAATGTCTTTGGAGTTTATGAAAATCTCATAGAATCTTGCAAATAGATCTATATAACTGAAGTATATGATATCTTATAATTAGTCTAGAAGATCATTGAATCTAGACCAGGGGTAGACATCTTTTTCTGTCAGTGAGTTGAGTTTTCTGTAGTCTATATAAAGTCTCTATCTTCCTTTCTGAGATACAATAAGTATAGAGCTGGTCCAGGAGCTAATAGAGGGTCAGATAACTCTATTGTTTAAGAGTTTTCTTCTCAAATATCTATAGGTAATGGGATATTCTATAAGGCTCTGCTAAATAGATATTATATTTTCTATATTTATATTGTAGTAGTATAATGAGTTATAGGACAAATTGCTATAATTTGTAGTAAAGATATCCTAGTATTTATAAAGGAGTTTTACTAGTTATTGTTATTGCTGAGATGTTAATTCTTCTCTAATATTAGTAAAAGACCTCTCCTTTCTTCTGAGATCTTCTGCTGTTTTCTGATAGGTTTAGTTTATAAACTTCTCTATATATCTAGTTGAGATAGAATACCAAATAGCTCATAATGGTTTCTTTTAGCAGAATGGGGCTTTTAAGCTTTATTTTATTACTTGAGAATATATAGGATTTATCTTATATCTTTCTATACCTAATTTCTTAATGCTCTCATTGAATTTGAAGAAGAGATTCCTAGGATCAGATAGTGTAAAGATTTCAAAGATAGTCTGCTCTTCTGGTCTAGGATGAGGTTCTTATATAGCTTGACTAATTGGTAGTATATATACTTCCTGAGAGACATTCTTCTTAAAGTAATTATTCTAGAGGAGATATATTTCTTTCTTATCTAAGCTTGATTTATCTTATGCCTTGAGTCAGTTTGGAGACCCTTGTAGTTAGAGAGTCTTGACCTTTATAAGGATTACTTAGGTAATCTTTTACTCTTTGTAAATTTTGTTCTACTCCATACTACTATTATTCAAAATGACCTTTATTTTACCTGTATATCTAGGATCTAATGTTTCTCTTTCTATAATTATTTCTTATCTAGTGAGTTCAGATCTTGAGGTCTGTTAGATATAAGCTACTTTGGATGACTATATAGCTAGTCTTATACTAAGCATTATTATTTTTCCCATTTTGATAGATTTATCTCTTAGGCTATAAAGATCATATCTTATATCTTCCGGGTGAGCTTTTGTTAGGAGTGTGGACTTGGGATATAGCAAGATATACTGGGTAATATCTTCATTGAATTTGGATTATCCTTAGGCTGAGACTCTAGTGGACATAAGCCTCTATACTCTAATGTTGAGATATGGCCATCTGATTCCAGTAGAGAGATCTCAGAGATAGTTGATTTCTCTTTTTCTTATAGGATCTAGAGCTTTTATAAAGCTGATGGTATCTTGTATCCTTTCTTGATAGGTTTCATGTCTGATGAGAGCTAGGATGTTATTTTCTAGATTATAGATCTTAAGAGTCTTTTTCTTTAATTTCTTAACCTAGTTCCTTTAGATCTGAGCTCTATAATCTCCTTTCTTCAATATATATGTAGTGATATCTTAGCTAAGATAAATCTTCTAATATAGACAATCTTGGTAATCTGGGCATTTTTTTATAAATATAATATCCTATTGCTTAAAAATGCAGTTCTCAGTTATTGACTTCTTACTACCTTGGGAATTGATATTTATTCTTATCATAAGTTGAGGAAAGAGTAAGTAAGGGCTGCATTTCTGTTTAAGTGAAGTGACCTTATCCATTGGCTCATCTATTTAACATTATAGTAGTTTCTTAAAAGATAGATATCTGTACAATTGTAATTAGAAATCCTAGTCTATCATATCTCTGTTCTTCTTGCTGGTTTAATAAGTAGTACTAATAGCAGTAGTCTCAGGGAGAGTGGAAGATCTTTGATCATCTTCTTAGTCAAAAGACTCTGTTCTGTTGTATTTCTCATTATAAGGTGATAGTGAACTGTACTTAGTCCTTCTTCAGCATTCTAGATCATCATCTTCTAGTAATATCTAGTGGAAGTCATCACAGGGGATAAGTTCAGAGAGTTTTTTCTGTTTGGAGACTTCTCATTCAGAGGTTTCTTTATTAGATATTTCTTGATCTCAGATTGCTTATACTACTACAGCTTTAGTTATAAGTGTAGTTATATTTCTTCTTCCTTTTTCTAAACTCAGAGTAGGCTGTACTGAGTGAATTCCTCATTCTAATGATCTTGGGGAAATTTTCAGGATATTTATATCTTTTGAGATAAGTGGGGTATCCTCTAACTTATCCTGCAATAGCTCTGATTATAATGAGAATAGGTATCTTTAGCCTATATATTGTCTTCTGGTCTATCATCTATTAGGTTGATTCATGGATTGAGTCTGGGATTATTTCCAATTTCATATTCTTCTTCTTTCTCTATAGTAGATTCTTTACTACTAGTATACTCTTTCTGACTAATGACTCACTTCTTCTTCTTTTTACTTATTGTTAGAAATCTTAATTCTATACTTCTTCCCTCTATAGTAGAATTTAAGCACCTGTTGGCCAATATTGATGAATGCATTTATTTCCTTCATCTAGTTGATACCAAGGATCATATTATAGGTTATAGCTTCAGTGACAATAGTTTTTGGAATGAAGGACTGAATGTGTCTAAGAGAGATAGTGATATTCTATATTTCTCCAAGAAGTTGAGTTCAGGCTTTATCTGTTACTATGGTCCTGAGATTAATTGATCTATCAATAGGCCACTAGAGGGTATCTAGGAATTAATTGACAATAATACAGATAGCTGCTTCTATATCAATGAGAATTTTTTCCCTCTGTCTTCTATATCTATATATAAGTATATACTGACATATCTTTCTTTAAGTAAGATAGTAGTTGATACTAGTTCTTGTTGTGGAATTGAGACTCAGCCAGTGTAGTTCTCAATAGTTTATTTTGAACTCTAGCAGATATCAGTTATAGAAACTGCAGGAGAGAGACTTCTACCTTGGCTTCTTGAATCTTTGCTAGTCATTATCATAGATATTTCTAGGTATGATCTTTGGTGTATACTTCTTGTAGAGCTTTGAATCAATAGGCTCTTATCCTTCTTGCTCATTTCTTCATTCACTAGTAGTAGTTCATTTGTTTTAGAGACAAAAAGTGAGGGGGATCTGAGAGATATCTCAACTTGCTCCTATTTATCATCTTTATCTTCTGCTGGAATAATTCTTCTGCTTGTGTTTCTGGGTGACCTTCCTACTGATCTCTTTCTTTTCTCAGCTAAGTAGACTGTTTGCCCAATGATGACTTTAGTTGCATATAGGTCTAGGTCACTGTAGTCTTTACTGTTACTTTTTTCTTCAAAGTCTTCCACAGAGTGAGCTTCAATCTTCTTATACTGGGTTATATTTATTCAATTTGGTATTTCAGTAATGAGAGTGAGGAGAACTATAGACTCCAGATGTAGAGGTGAGACTATCTTCTGTTGGAGAGTACTCCAGTAGATAACTATAGTCTTGAGGCTATTATAGAGTATCTTTGAGAACTAGAGAGAGATCTATGGCCAGAGCCCTAGCAGGTGGTAGGAGTTGGTAAAGGGTAAAACTGAGCTATTGTCTAATTATAGACCAAGATTGTGATATAGTGGCTTCTGTTCAAGTTCTGGGTAGTGTGGTGGAGATTTCTATGGTAAAATATAAGCTTGAACTTTCAGTCAGAGTATCTGGTAGAAGGGGGTACCTTTTATTATGAGGTGTGCTTTAATGTTAGATAGGAGGATAGAGTAATACAGATCTCAGAACATTGGCCTGGAGAGTGTGAGATCTTGGCAGACTTCTGAAAGGAGATTGAGAGCTAGTTGAGGGTGTGACCATCTGAGCAGATAGTAGAGAGGCAGTGGGTTGTTCTTTATATATAGCTGTAGAGAGAGTGGATAATAAGTAGTTGATAGTTGGATAGACTATAGCTTTTTGGATTAGGCTTACTAGATATTAGTTATATATTTTGAGAATAACTAGAAGTTGGTAATTAGAGTATATATTATAAGATAGGAGTAGTTGGTATTGGAGCTTCTGAATGAGTGGTGGCAGGGGTGAAGATCTTGAGAGAGTCTGTATTGTTAACTAGTAGAGAGGATTTATACAAAGAGTAGAGAGAGGATTGGTATCTCTGGAGGGGTAATTTTCTTCTGAAGAGATAGAG
>RBNI01002806.1:0-17459 GCA_003990745.1 Jimgerdemannia flammicorona
GATCCTTCTTTTATATTCTTCAGGATGCTTGTGCTGTGGTCACAATGACTCACAGTTGGTCATCGTTGCTCATCTCGTATGCCGTATGATCTTCTCGTGCTCCGATCTAGTGGCTTTGCAAGGAAAGGCTGTCTCCTGTGCTGATGTCATCATTCTGGGGTCACCGTTACACTATATATAATAATATATAAGAACCCACCACCTTTCAACCAATGCCCCACAGATCCCCCTCTCTATCTCCCCCCCCCTCATCTGGTTGAAGAACAATCCAACTGCCCACCACCCTGATCTGACCTCTACTCTTACCATAGATACAATTTACCAATTTCTGATAGCTACCTCAGTCCCCACCCTCTCCACCAACCATTCAAAATGTCAAGTAACAGCTATTCCCAATGTGCCACTTTAGTCCCAACCTCAACCTGCTGGCCCTCCTCAAAGACATGAAGCCAATGACTGACCATCCCCATCCAAATTGCCAGAGTCTATTCCAAAGTCAACCATTCATCCCCAACCCCACCCACTAACCTATGTTGAAGGTCTCCCCACCTCCCTCCTTCACCCCCCACCAGGGGCCACAAACCCAACCTAATTGTAATACTGTACCAAAAACCCCCAATACCTCACACTCCTCTAGCCAATGTTCAGGTATTTGTACCACTCCTCCCATCTGACCAATGTCCATACATTCCTTGTATTCCAATATTCCCCTAGCCACCAAGTACCCTGACTAGTAGTTCAGTATCACATTCCACCTTAGGAACCTCCACCAGACCACCCAGAACTTGGGGGGAAGCCACTTCTTCATCTGTATGCTCTAAGACCAAATATTATTCCAGTCCCACTTCTCACCAATCCTCACCCATTGCCACACTTCAGGCCACAAGTCTCCACCAAGCCCCCTCAGACATTCCATACTATCACCAAGCTAAAAGTCCTCCACTAAAGTACCATCCAGAAGTAACCTATCCTATTGCCACATCAGTGGTCCCCAGTCCTCCCCCCCCTTCTTACCTTACTACTGAAGCTCAATACTTTTTGTACTATCTACTGCTCTCCACCAAAAATCCTTATAACACATCCTCTTACTGCCATCTATGGCCACCATCACTAGCAGATCTCCTGATGTCCCCTGGGGGGAATATTAAACTTCTCATAACCTCTGCATAAGCAGCACCCACTCTTGGCCCCTCAGCTCACTTACTCTCTTTAGCTACTATACTTGCAGGCAATGAAGGCACTTGACAAAATCCACCAAGCCCAGCCCACCTCAATCAATAGGCAGAGTGAGAACCTTCCAGCCTATCTGACTTTACTGTCCAGCCCAGATCTATGATCTTGCTATCTTCAGAAGTTGCTGGACCACCTATGTCAGAAAGTCCAAATAGTACTCTACATACTACAACTTTGGCAACCAATACATATTCAGTACTATTACTCTCTCTGCTAGAGATATATGCTGACCACCCCACCATAGGTGCTCATTTCTCCAAATAAGTAATTGTCATTCCCACCACCCTTGTGGCAGAAGAGACTCATATACCAAAAAGTATATTCCCAGATATTGGACTGGTTCTCCTACTGAAACCACCATCCCAATCACATTATCACCAATAATACTATTACCTAACACCAGAGTCTCACACTTATACCAATTGAGCCAAGCACCCAAGCCCCTCTCATACCATTCCACTGTTCTTCTCAGTTCCTCCACATCCTCCACAAATTTCAGTCCAACTACCATATCATTAGCAAATGTCCCCACCTTCCAATTAATCTCCAAAATGTCCAAACCCCCAATTCAATGCTGGATCCTATCCAATAGGGGCTCCAAGGAAAGGGCATAAAGGATGGGTGACAAAGGGTCACCTTGTTGTACTCCACTATTCTAGCAGAAAAGTTGTACCCCTATATCTATTCACCACAAGAGCTGTATGACTGTCCTCCAATATACTGATTAATGCCTTTCTGTACTCTGGGGGAACCCTCACTCATTTCAACACTCCTTCCAGCCATACTCTTCTCACCCTGTCATATGCTTTCTCCTGATTCAGAAATATAAGCCAACTATCTACCCCTATGGCCCTGGCCCCTTCAATTACCCCATGAATCCAGGCAGTACCATCTTGGATCAACCTGCCACCAACAAATCCCCTCTGCTCTACTCCTAGTATCTGCTGAGTGATCTCCTGCAGCCTAGTCACCAAGATCTTCATCACCAACTTGCAGTCTATATTAAGGAGCATGATCACCACCAGTTCTTCCAATCTTCTCTTCTCTCTTTATTCTTATAGAGCAAGGAGACCAGCCCTAGATGCTGGCCCCCAATCTAAGCTCCAGATTAAAGCACCTCATCATACATCACTACCATTTCCTCCAGAGCTACCTCCACCCCAGCCATCTTCTTTCAAAAATCTCAGGCCAATCTATCCTCTCCCAGAGCAGTCTCTTTGCTTATTATAGCCAAAACCATACACACTTCCTCCCCCCTCACTGGAACCCCCAGTGTCTCTAGACTCCATACAGGATCTGGATACCAAGCCTCCAATTGATGCTCAATATTCAAGGCATCCTCACCTCCTTCTTCCTTACTCCATAAGTTCCCCCAGTGAGTCCTCAGTAATCCCAGAATTGCAGGAGTCCCTACCACTATCTTCCCATCCTCATCTAAGATACCCTCCCACTACTATCTAGTTCTCTGTGCTTGGAGCAACTGGGATAAAAACCTAGTGAGTCTCTCTCCCTCCTCCAAACCTTACCACTACAGCCTCACTACTATCTCCTTCAGCCTAATCTCCTCCTCCATTTGTATCACCTCCTTAAGCTCCTTGACTTCTTTTTGAATCCACAGAATATGTCAGTCTGCCATCTCCCAATCCTCTAGCACCCCTGCCCATCTCCTCAGAAGAGCCACCAATTGTTGTGAAGCCCATTGTACTCTCTACCACTGCTGAGCACTCCTTTCTATCCCTGCCTCCCTCCAGTACCTCTGAGTACTTGATTTCAGCCTCTGCTAGTGATTTCCAATCACCAGTCCCTGCTTTCACCACCAATCAATTTTTTCAATAACCTCTACCTCCCAGCCTGCCCATAAGAAACTATTCTCCAATAGAGAGAAATTTAGTCACTAATGTCCAGATCTATCCCCACTTCTCCCAAATCTCCTCTCTCCTATCAGACCCCAGTGATCTGACTATAGGCATTAAACCACCTCCAGTATAGCCCAGACATCCACTCCCCAGCACTCTGCCATCAATATCCAATCGATTCTAGAGCCTAGCCCTGCTACTCAGTGAGTATAAATTTGATGATCATCCCAAAGATGTCTCCCTGAATCAACCAAGGAACTCAGCCTCTCCAACTCCATCCAGTCATCCAACCTACCACTCCTACCCCCCAATCCTCTCCCACCATTAGTCCTATCTACCACATTATCCTATACCATGTTGAAGTCACCCCCCAGGCAATCGATCCCAGCCTCACCTATAATATCTGCCTCTTGTAAATTCTGAATCCAATCTACTCATTCATTTCTCTCTGCCAGATAGTAATAAGACCCAATAGTCAAAGGGTTCCATCCAGGCCTCTTCCACACTCCTCACACCAACCTACTCCCCTAATGTCCAATATCACTAATATTCCTCATCTCTTTTCTAATCAGAATGCCCACCTTCTCAGATCACACTGCTGCCCCCTTGATCTTCTGTTCCTTAAGATCCTTATAGATATCATACTGGTGGATCTTGGTCTTGCACAGCTTCTGTTCTTTCTTGTTTTTGCTTTCTTTTGAGACTGAAGTAGTATCTTTAATAATTTGATAGGTAGCTTCATCTAACTCCATGTCTTGATCAATCTCCTCAGATTGGGTCTTGCTTTGAATAGTAACAGCTGGGGTCTTCTTTAGTCTTCCAACTGACTTGCTATTCTCTTCTTATCATAGAGCTTGGACTGAGTTCTGGTAGGTTCAGTAATAGAGTAGAATTCAGACTCCTTATAGTATTCTTCATCATCAGTATCACCAATCTCCTTAATGACTACTGTATTGATTTGCTCTCTAGTTCTGATAGCATTACTTGATTGAGCTCTATGCCTTGCTTCAGTCATGTACATAATTCTTTGCATAGTGGTCTTCTTCTCTACATTTGAAGTATATAATGGTGCATTTCTCTATAGTGGCTGCAAACTTCTGCACTGGTCTCCTATTGGTACTTTATACTTCTCTAACAATATCACCAAGATGTACAGTCATCTTGACAAACTGCTGAGTGAGTTCCTCTACTGGGTCAGCTTTGGCTGTCTTGAGGATAGATGGGAATAATTATCTATTAATAGCTATAGTGGGTATGATACTGGTTGGCTTTGATGGCTCTATCTTAATGCTAGTTATTCTTTCTATTGAGTGTTTAGCACAGTGTCTGGTAGTCTAATATCTCTATACAAAGATCACTTTCTGATCAAGGGTCAGAGCAGCTGGGGTAGATCAGATTACTAGAGTGATTTCATAGTGGACTCCTTTTAAGAAGGTTGAATTAGCTATCTGTTCCTTGAGAGTATTATCATAGTCAGCCAAGACAATCTGATAATAGATTTGAGTATAGAATGAGTTGAGATCTTCACTGAATCTCTGACAGATAGTATTGAGTTGATTTTTGAGAGCTTATTTGATCTCTTTAGTATAATATATAGTTCTGAGAAAGTTCTTCATATTGGCAAGTTTGGCTATACTAGCATCAGCAATAGTGACTGTATTGAACTTATCTCTAATAGATCCTCTGAGGCTGACTGATAGAAGGGCCAATTGTGTATCTATAGTGAGGGCTTGTATAGTGGCAAATTATTTAAAGTCTTCAATAAAGATCAGGATTGACTCTTTAGTGGTAAATCCATAGAATGTGGAGGGATATATTTCCATCTTGTCTTGAATTCTTATAGGGGTGACTCTTATAGTCAGAGTAGTTGTTATATGTAGTAATTATTCAATTTTTAGCTTGAAAGTGAGAGATTCATCTTGAATCACTAGCTAATGGGCACCAAGTTGTCACATAGTAAGTACTGAGTCCTTCAAATATATCAGATTCTCTTTAAGGTATATCTCTTAGACTAACTATAAGTTTGTTATAAGCAAGTTCTTATTTTAATATCTTATAGTCCTCAAACTTCTTATCTTTAAACTGTCTTATTATCTCTTAGATTGCTTGCATGGAATTGAGTATAAGTGAACTGAGAGAACTGAGGAGACTGAGGAGACTTAGTGGTTTCTGGACCTTGAGATTTAGCAAGCATCAGATATTTTGTTTATAGTGAGTCTTTAAACTATTTTGGAGTTTTATGAGTCTTATTTGAGTTGCTATTGCTGTGGTTCCTTAGTCCTTCTTAAGATGTCTATCTTGTACTCATAATGACTCATAGTTAGTCATTATTGCTCATCTTATAGCCTGGGTGAGTTATGCTATATGATCTTTTTGTACTCTGATATGGTAGCTTATAAGAAAAGACTGTCTCCTATGATGATGTCACCATTTTGAGATCACTGTTACAATATATATATATATATATTTCTCTTAAAGTATATATAAAATTATTAAATTATATTATATATTTTTATAATTTTTACTTTTTTTATCTTTATATAAAAATATTAAATTTGTTAATTGATAATCTTTTATAAATAATTTATCAATATCATCTTTTTCTTTTTTAATACTTTTATATTTATTATTACTATTATAATAGTTCTAGTTTCTTTAAGGGATAGTGGCTAAATTTGATAGTTTCAGTAGGTCTAAAATTGTTTAAAGAGATATTTATAAGTTTAAGTATTCTCAAAGAAATTCTAGGAGAAAATATTCTGAGCTTCATTTAAGTAGAGAATAAGGATATTTATATAAGATCTAAAAGAAAGATTTGAAAGAATCTTAGAAAAGAAGAGAAAAGTCAAAAAATAGATTTTTGACAAAAATGACTAATAGAATTCTATAATGTTCTAAAAAGGTTCTATGACTAGCTAAGACAAGATACTTAATACTGAGAAAAGACAAGAATGTTCTAGTGATATCTTAGTACTAAGAGAAGATTTCTAAATATTTAGAAGATATTGGAATATAGTAGAATATTTAAGAAAAAATAAGTAAAGACTAAGAAAAAAATATAAAAAAGTACTAAGACTAAAATATAACTATGAAATTATTATATCTCTCCTTTCTTAAAAACCAACATCCTTATTGAGTTCTTAAGTTATATAAAACTAAATAAACTTAATCAAAATTTCTCAGTATATTGATAAGAACTAACTATTCTCATATAGAATAGAGGGTCTATTATTAGACTAATTAACTAGAAGAGATTTGAATCTGGCTAGTAGCTTCATTTCAGTATACTTTTTGTTTACTAGATATTCTGCTGGTTCTGGAGTCCCAAAGTAAACTTCTAATATATAAGGTACTGGTTATTACTATAGGTTATTGATAATTCAAGAAAGTTACTATAGAGATTGAATAATATATTTTGTCTCAAAGTCTTAGACTAGATCTTAAGAGTTCTTGAGGTTAATTAGTAGTTCTCAGATAGCATTATATTCAGAGTAGTCTATCCACTTGATCAGGTATTCAGAATAACAGTAGTGGATTCATTTGTTAAGAATTTTTTTCAACTTTATACTCAATATGATCTTCAATAATTATAGAGCAGATAGCTTAGGAATAGTGCTCTGAATGAATACAATTTATCTAGATAAGATTTGATTCAGATTTATCATATGATAGATTTAAATCAACTTGGATTAGTCCTGTAATCTGATCTGGATTGATCCAGATTTGGTAATATCACTCTTTCTTTATCTTTGGTGATATTATCCTTTCTTTATTCTCTCTTTCTTTATTCTTTCTTTCTTTGTTCTCTCTGATACTCCTTTTTGTTTCTTCTACTATATTATGAACAAATAAATAGTAGTCCTTAATTATATATTAGTTTACTTATTTTTTTACCTAATAATTATCAAAAGAGAGAATATTCAAGATAGAAAAACACTCTCTACTGACAATATTAAATTCTTTCTTATATGGGCAATATATAAGCTGCTTATTGAGAGTCAAAATAGTAATAGTGATGGCAATGATAATAGTGATAAAGATGAGGGAGAATTTCAACAACAACTTATAGCAATTCTTCAGACCTCAGAATTTATAGACCTCATAGCTATTGTTATATAGTGGTCATGGAGTCCTTCAAATATACCAGATTCTCTTCAAGGTGTATTTCTTAGACTAACTCAAGTTTGTTATAAGCAAGTTCTTATTGGAGTGCCTTTCTAAGGTCTTATAGTCCTCAAACTTCTTATCTTTAAACTGTCTTATTATCTCTTAGATTGCTTATAAGAAAGTGTATGTATTGTACTGAGAAGACTAACTTTATTTCAGAGAAAATAAGAGGAGTATTTATACAAAATATAATTCAATGGTTGCTAAGATATAAAGCTAAATATAAATTCTAATAACTAAAACTACTAAGTTCCAGGGTCGGCACTGATGATTGTACAGGTTCAGGATGCTGGTATTATTTAGTATCACATCAAAATGCCAGTGCTGGAACAATTTCGTGTCACCTCAGAATACTGGTGCTGGCATTATCCAGTGTTATATGAAAATACCAGTGCTGGCATTATCCAGTATAACAAGAAACTCAGAGCAGAATGTTCAGGATCATGGGGGCTTCATCATCATCATCATCACTGAAGGAGATGAGATCTGCAAATTTGTTATTTTCGTATACTTTGATGTCATGCAGGATGATGTCATTGCTGATGATGTCATCACATTCAGCAGGGAAATTGGGAATAAGATCTGGAGCTCTCCAGTCTATAAGGTTCTCTTCCACAAAATAAGAAACAAATGTGGGGTCTTGGGGAGATCTAACCTGGATGCTTGGGTCTTAGAATACTGAGATCAATTCTTGCAGCAATTGGTCTAGGTTGTTCTGAAGAATAAGATGCCAGAAGTCTTCTACTTCTTTGCTGTTGAGGGTGATAGTAGACTGGGCTTCTGTAGCCACTCTGACTTCTAGTGCATTGATACAGTGGAATGACAGATCTCTGAAGTCTGAGACTCTAATATACTCCAAGTTGGAGATCGACCATAATGTATGTCTGAAGATCTGATGGATCTTCTTAGCTGTCTTTGCCTCATATATGTCCATGGGAGTGGTATCTTGTAGCTCTTGAGGGCTGGCCTGTGGGAACTCTCAGTAGAGGAGGTTTCCTATTTTGTATTCCTGCCATATTTGGAGGCATTCAGTAGTAATGGTGATCCTTGTTTCCATTTCACAGCAGTAGAGAATAAAGTAATAAGGGTCTGCAGTACCCAGGTTGATACTGAGAGTCCTTCTTGTATAGGTCCCCATAGCTCTTCTGATGTCTTAGAACATCCTTTCCTCAACTGAGATGCCTTGGTGATTCCTTGACCTTGAGGTTTGGCAGGCAGCAGGCATTTCATTTGTAGTAAGTCTTTGAGCTATTTTGGGATTGGTGGTTCTTATTGGTTACTGCTACTGCGGTTCCTTGATCCTTCTTTTATATTCTTCAGGATGCTTGTACTGTAGTCACAATGACTCACAGTTAGTCATCATTGCTCATCTCATATACCATATGATCTTCTTGTACTCCAATCTAGTGGCTTGCAAGGAAAGGCTATCTCCTGTGCTGATGTTATCATTCCAGGGTCACTATTGTACTATATATATAGCAGTCTTTTTAGAGCAGCTGATAGTAGATGTAAGTTGTCTTTTTGCTACTATATTTAAATTCCTACAGTATAATCAAGTTCATTTTGTACTGTTTCTCTTTTTTTTTTAGAATCTATAGCTCTATAGTGAGATCTGCTAACTTTATTCACAATATCTAGTCAAGATGAAGAAAGACTAGAGAATGTTATGAGATATGCCTTTAGTGGCTGAGCTATTGAGTCAATATATTATATAGCAGAGATCTCAAAAGAATTAGAAGCAAGCCTTTATGAGTAATCTTATACAACTTATCTGTATATAACTCATCTATATATAACTCATTCTCACACTCTTTTCTGAATACTTATCTATATTTTATTTAACTTCATTTTTATATATTCTCTTCTAAAAACTCCACACAATACTCACACATAATCTGTCCACATACTTAACTTAGCCCACTACTCAGATCAAGACTCAGTTTCACTACAGAGGAGAATTCAAAGTTACCCAAGTTTGACTATATCTGGTATCTAATCAAATAGAGAAGTTTGAGGGTAAGTTGTTCAGCATAAGTAATATCAGTATTATTATTAAGACTTGGGGGCCTACATTCAAATTGAAGCCAATCATTCTTGATTAAGAAGCTCATTGGCCTGCTGGAGTATTCAATGATAAAGAAAAATATATTATTATTAATGAATATAGAGAGATTGTTACAGTAGTAGTAAGAAATCTCTATAGTTATAATAATTTCACAGTCATATTTAGTCTTAGTATATTTTCATGTCTTTTAGTTAGTCTTTTCTTGTCATTTCTTGAATATTCTACTATGTTCTACCACCTTCTACTTGCTTAGAAACCTTCTCTTAGTACCTAGACACCACTAGAACATTCTTTTCTTTTCTTGATGTCAAGTATCTTATCTTAGCTAGTCATGGAACCTTTCAGAACATTGTAGAATAGTATTAGTCAGCTTTACTGAGAATCTATTTCTTGGCATTTCTCTTTCTTTCTAAGATCTTTTCAGATCTTTCTTTGATTATATATAAATATTCTTGTTCAAGAATACTTGAACCTTTAAGTATCTCTTCAAGCTACTTTAGGCCAACTAGAACTTCCAGATTTAGTTGCTTTCTCTTAAAGAAACTAGAACTATTATACTTGATAGCAGCAGTATCATTATATCTTACTTTATTAAGAAACCTCACATAAATTCAGAAACCAGTCACAACTAGTCTCATAAATTCAAAATGAGCCATGAAGAGTCAGCCTATCTGTCAGACCCCTCTGCTACAGAAGAAGCAGGAGGACTACAGCTCAGTATAGAAGATATGATCAATACTATGACCTACTAAATCCAAGAACTTTAAGTATAACTAGAATAGCAGAAAACAAGAACTGTAAGTACATCATATTCTGTCATAACATTAGTTAGTTTTAAGTCACTCAAGCTAGATATCTTTGATAGTCATCAAGGAGGATTATCTACAGATGTATGGATCTTCCAGTTGAACCAATACTTTGAACTTATAAGAATGGAAGAAAATATGTAAGTTCAATTTACCACTATACTCCTCTGAGGAAATGTAGCTATCTGGTGATGCAATTATATTATAGTTATATCTGTATACTCATATACATGAATCAGAGACTGAAAAGCTTTCAACAGAGCTCTTCATAAGTAGTTCAAGCCTGCTAATGCTACTAAGCTAGCCAGAGACAAGCTAGTAAACATTAAGTAACTTAAGTATATATAAAGCTACAATATATAATTCTTGTCAATCTCACTCAAGCTACTAGTAATATCTAATAGACTGCTATGTCTGAGGTCTGAAGAGAAACACACAAGTCAAGGTTGAGCTAGAAGAGTCCAAAAACCTTAATGAAGCTATGAAAATTGTCAATAGGTTTGATGTCATCACCTTTGGCAACTACTTTGAACCAAGATACTATAAGAAGAACTACTTCAAGAACTATTACAGAAACCAACCAAGAATAGTTAGTCCAGTACCAATAGATTTGGACACTATGAACAAAAAGAACACCAAGCTCATCTCTGAAGAAAAGGACCATCTGAAGAAATCTGAAGCCTGTTTCTTCAATCACCAAACAGGACATATTGCAACCAAATGTTCTAAAAAGACTAGCAAACTCTCAAGACTAGTCATCATATTGTCTAAGGACACATCTATCAACCCCACTACTAGTCAACCTGAGCTCAAGATCAAGAAGCTTCATCCAAAGACCCAGGTCTCTCAATATCAAACAGAAGAAGCCATTGGTCTTAACCTACATTCTGTCAAACAAGTCACTATTCTAGCTAAGAACTGAACTCTGGTGCCTACTGGAATTGCAGTCCAATGTCCTAAAGGACATTATATCAGAATTACACCATAATCAGAACTTAGTGTCAAACATTATTTAGATATAGGTATTGATATCATTGATCCAGACTTTTGAGAACAAGTTCAAGTTCTACTTATCAACCAGAAGGATCAAGACTATACAGTCAAGGAAGGAGACTGAGTTACACAAATGATCCTAGAAAATGCCAGTCAACTCAAGATTACAGAAGTCCAAGAACTCCCCAAAACTAAATGAGATCAAAAAGGTTTTAGCAGTACTAATTAAGCAGCAAGTCTTAGTGAAAATTGAGCTCTAGCTATACTCATTTTCAAAGGCCTAGTCAAAGGAAAAAAAGTTTAAGTACTTATAGACAGTGGAGCTGCAGAGAACTTCATCAATCAGAATCTCATTGAAAGCCTCAAGATCCTTACCAAGCCTGCACCCAAGAACAATAGTATAGTTACTGCAGACAGTACTCTGTACCCCATCAAGTCAATTGCTATCAAACTATCCATCAAGATCCAGAAATATTTGGAATGAGTAGACTTCGAGGTCACACTACTAGGAGATCATGACTTGATTCTAGAAAAACTCTGGCTTATGAAATACAACCCAGACATCGATTGGTGCAAGAATGAAGTCATTCTACTTCAAGATGGAGCCAATATCACTATCAAGACAGATAAGATCATGAGCAAGACCCAGATTGCAATACTGTCAGCTATATAGTATAAGAGAGCACTCAAGAAGACAATGCATGTCTTTATTGTAATGATCTATCCCAAGAAATAAGATAAGAGACTATTAGTCAATGAAAGCATCAAGTTACTACTAGAAGAATTCAAGGATGTCTTTCCAGATAAGCTACCTAGTCTACCACCTATACGAGAAGTTGATTATGAAATAAAACTGATCCCAGGAGCTATACTATCCAAGAAACACATATACTGCATATTACCACTTGAAATTGAAGTAGTTAAGAAGGAACTAGAAGAACTACTTATATGAGGAACCATTCAGCCAAGCAAATATCCTTATGGCTCACTAGTCTTATTTGTCAAGAAGAAGGATAGTACCTTGTGAATATACATAGACTATTATGTACTGACTATAAAAAAAAATGAAAAAAATAAAAAAAAAATAGATATTATATACTCAACAAACTTACTGTCAAGAACTGCTATCTGCTACTCTTGATTGATCAAATCTTTGATGCTCTCAAGAATGCCAAGTACTTCACCAAGTTGGACCTCATGTTAGGATACTATCAGATCCAAATTAAGCCAGAAGATATTCCTAAGACTGCATTTATAACCCCCTTTGAACTCTACAAATTCTTGGTCTTAGCATTTGGTCTCACCAATATACCCACCACATTTTAGACCCTGATGAATAAGATATTTAAGGACCAACTATTTATTTTCCTATTGGTATATCTTGATGACATCCTGATCTTTAGTGTAACTAAAGAAGAACATCTCAAATATATTTGAATAGTCCTAGAGATCCTACAAAAACACAAGCTTTATGCTAAGCTCAAGAAGTGTGAATTCTTCAAGGAATAAGTCAAATACCTTGGCCATATTGTCTCTATATAAGGAATTCAAGTAGACCCATACAAGATAGAAGTAATTGAAGAATAGTCCATTCTGTTGAACCTTACAGAACTCTGATCCTTCCTTGGTCTAGCTGGCTACTACTGCTACTTTGTCAAAAACTTCTCTGGTATTGCTGAGCCACTGACTAATCTCATAAGGAAGGCCCTATACTCAGACCACTATGTATCCTATACCTGAGACCTCTTCTGTCAATAAGCTTTTCAAGAACTCAAGAACTATCTGACTTATACTCTAGTTCTGCATAATGCAGATCAAGGTCTAAAATTCACAGTCACTACTGATGTGTCAAATTTTGCCATTAGAGCAGTCTTGTCATAAGATGATGATAAAAGACATCATCCTATTGCTTTTGAGTCTTGCAAGTTGGCCCTAGCTGAACAAAAGCTAGTTATCCACAAGAAGGAACTACTGGCAATAATATATGCATTAGACTACTGGTAATGCTATCTAGAAGGTATTGAGTTTGATGTCATTACTGATTATCAATCCCTCAAGTACATCAATATCCAACCTACTCTGTTACATCTACAAGCCAAGTGGAGCCTCAAGCTTCAAACCTTCAATCCAATGATCATCTACAAGTCTGGTAAGATACTTGTAGTACCAGATGCCTGATTAAAATACCACAATTATATAAGTCATCTTGGCATCAGAATTCCTAGACCAAATCAGACAAGCTTATAAAGAAGACACAGTCACCACTAGTGTTTTCTCAAATAAGCTCAAAGATATATATACTATTGAGAACAATCTGATCTATTATTAAGATCAAGTTTACCTACCTAAAAACATAAACCTATACTATAAGGTTTTATAAGAACACCATGACTCCCCTCTTGCCAGTCATCTGGGAATCGAGAAGACTGTTAAGAATATTCAATGCTACTATTATTGGCCAAGTATAGTCAAGGAAATCAAGAACTATGTTACTAGCTATAATCTATGCCAGTGCAACAAGTCTACCAACCAAGTGCCAGCCAGTTTGCTATAACTACTACCAATTTTCACTAAGAAATTCAAGCAAGTTACTATGAACTTTATAACTCAACTACCATGAATTCAATCTGGTACTAATGCTATCATCATATTCATTAAATACCTAACCAAGACTATGGTTGCTGAACCAACCACTACCAATGCTACTATATCTGAGATTGCAAGAATCTTCTTTAAGTCTATCTTCTATTACTATGGCCTACCATAAGTAATTATCAATAATCATGACCCCAAGTTTACCAGTCACTTCTGGCAAACTCTCTTCAAGACCTTGGGAACCCAATTGGCTATGTCTACTACCTTTTACTCACAAACCGATAGACAAACCAAGCACATGAACAGAACTCTAGAACAAATGCTTAGAAACTATATTTCTTACAAGTAAGATGATTGAGACCACTATCTGACTTATGCAGAGTTTATATGCAACAATGCTATCCAATCATCTACTAGTTTTCTCCTTTCCAGTTACTCTACAGTTAAGATCCTGAGACCCCTGCAAGTTTATTTACTTTCAAGAAAAGCAGTCAAATACAAGTTCCTACCACTAAGAACCTTATAGACAAAATGGATGAACTACTCAAGATTGCTACCATAAATCTTCAGAAGGTTCAACAGCATCAAGCCAAGTATGCTGATAAGAAATATCATAATATCACTTACACTATTAGAGATCAAGTCCTACTGTCTACTGAGAACCTCAAGATATAATCTCAAGTTAACCACTCTTTGAACAAGTTCCAACCTAAGTATATTGGACCTTTTGAGATTACTGAACAAGTCTCTATATCCTCCTACTACCTTAAGCTATCTGAAATCATGAGAGTACACTCAGTCTTTTATATGTCACATCTCAAGACCTGGAACCAGTCACTGCTCTACTCTGGTTGAATTCCTAAGCCATCTGTCTCTGTGATTATTGAAGACCATATCGAGTATAAAGCTGAGAAAATCCTTAACAAATGAATCTGCTATCACCATCCTGAATACCTAATCAAATATATGGGTTACTCTGAATATAATGCTATCTGAGAATCACTGGTCAACCTTAAGAACTCTCAAGATCTAGTTCAAGACTTCAAGGCAAAACACATTGTCCAATCCCTGTAGTGACTTTCTTGGATTATTGATGATCTATGGCAATGACTAGTGTCTTATATATTAGAAGTTTACTTTAAGACCCCAGAACTAGCAGAACATTTAATGAACAGGAAGTCTACTGAAATGAAGCTACTAGCTGGGTTCAAACTCCTCTCAGTTAGTTAGTCTAGTAATAGGCCCTCTGCTCTATATGAGAATGGCCAATTCCTGTCAATATACCAATATAAGTTTGAGAAATTTTGATTAAGTATATCTAGTCTTATATTATCTAAGAACTCAATGAGGATGTTGGTTCTTAAGGAGAGAGAGATGTAATAATTTCACAGTTATATTTAGTCTTAGTATATTTTCACATCTTTTAGTTAGTCTTTTCTAGTTATTTTTTGAACATTCTACTATGTTCTGTCACCTTCTACTTGCTTAGAAACCTTCTCTCAGTGCCCAGATACTACTAGAACATTCTTGTCTTTCCTTGGCACTAAGTATCTTATCTTATATAGCTAGTCATAGAATCTTTCAGAATATTGTAGAATAGTATTAGTCAGCTTTGCTGGAAACCTATTTCTTGACATTTCTCTTTCTTTCCAAGATCCTTCTAGATATTTCTTTGATTATATATAAATATCCTTGTTCTCTGCCTGAATAAAGCTCAGAATATTTTCTCTTAGAAATCTTTCAAGAACACTTGAATCTTTAAGTACCTCTTTGAGCTACTTTAGGCCAACTAGAACTTTCAGATTTAGTTACTTCCTCTTAAAGAAACTAGAACTATTACAATAGTGATGAGCTTTATTACTATATTAATGAGGTTTATGAAAATTACATCAAATACTAGGTAGTGGAAAAGAGGGGACATAAAAAGCAAGGAGGGGGAGTTTGGACAGAAATTAGATATACTACAATATTGGCAAAGAGTGAGTTCTCTGGAGTTTTTTTTTTTTTTTTTTTTTTTTTTTTTTTTTTTTTTTTTTTTTTTTTTTTTTTTTTTTTTTTTTTTTTTCTTATTTTCAAGATTTTCTTTACTAATCTATTTTTGTTAAATTTCCAAGAATGTACAGGATTCTGTACTCTTATAGAACTTTAGAAGTACTGTCAAAGAATAAGCTATGTACAAGTATGACATAGTCTGTACAGCAATAACAGCTATGATCTGGAGTTCTTTTGAACAGATTGCTAAACTGAATGATAGGCTAGCTTGGTGGTACTCTCAGCATAGCTATATATATTATTGGTACAATTTAGCATACTATATGAGATAAGAAGCTTGAATTTTTTTTTTTATATAACCTGAGGGTTTCTGTCTCCTGTATATAAAAGGAAGAATTTGACTAGATGCTGTCTATTTCAGTAGATTTTCAAGCCAGGGCTCTCAGGGCTAGATAAAGAGTAGGCATTCTCTAGTACTGTCTAGCAATATAAGATTCTAGACCAAGAGTTCACCCAACTATATGCTTGTATCATATCAGAATACATTGGACACAATATTTCTCTACTCATACATATAGATAACAATATTACACTAATAATGTTTTACATTCTAGAAAGAAAGGGCCCAACTTGGGAGAGTAGTAGTGGTATCTGGTATAACCTCACTTATGGTTTTGAAATTCTGTTTATAGCCAACACAGCTATCCTATTCTAACCATATGATCTCTATGGTACTATTACCTTCAAGGAGAGCTCAAATACTATAGTCATTATATTTACAACAGATGATAGGCTCATCAAGGCCTGAGACTAGCAGGTGGAGTAGTTTTGTAAAAATTAGGCTAAGCAGCTTTTTGTGAAGATTAGGCAGTCTTTTGTAAGAGTTAAGCAGTCTTTTGTAAGAGTTAGGCTATCTTTTGTAAGGGTTAGGCAGCCAGGTATCTCTTTTGTTTTATAGTATTAGTTTTTAGCTTTTAGCTTTTTTGCTAGACTCTACTAGCCCCTTGGCCCTACTTTATAGTACTATTGATATGATACTATAGTATAGGACCAGAGTACTTATAGAGTCTGAATCTGTACTAGAGTCTGATCTATATTAGAGTCTGACTGCTTAAAGTTACTTCTTACAGTAGATTATTGAGCTGCAAATTCTGTATACTTCCTCCAATCTATACCTCCATACCAACTTACAGCTTGGGACTACTCTATACTGCTAGTGGAGGGTGGCAAATTTTGTACACTCTCTCTGCTAACTCTGCTAACCCCCACTCTACTCTGTTTGTTTTACAGCACTAGTTCCAGCTTTTGCCAGACTCTACTGGTCCCTTGGCCCACTTTGTGGTGCCACTAGTGCAGTGCTATAGTGTAGAGCCAGGGTGTCTATGGGATCTGGATCTGCACTAGAGTCTAATCTATACCAGAGTCTAACTACTTAAAGTTACTTCTCATAGTGGGTTATTGGGCCACAAATTCTGTATACTCTCTTCAACCTAGACTTCTATACCAACTTGTAGCTTAGGGTCACCCCCTTGCTACTAGTAGAGAGTTATAAATTTTGTATACTCTCTTCACCAACTCTACTAACCCTCACTAATTCTACTAACTCTCACCAATCTTATCAACTCTCACCAATCCTACTGACTCCCACTAACCCTGCTGACCTCTATCCTATTTGGGCTGACAAGGGACTACAAATACTAGTATACTCCCTCTGCTAGCTATCTTGTACCCCAAGCTGAACTCTCTTTTTTT
>RBNI01002807.1:0-17457 GCA_003990745.1 Jimgerdemannia flammicorona
AAAAAAAAAAAGAAAGGGGTAGTGGTGGGCAGAGTAGTGGTCCCTATGGCCAGGTACATATGCTGGGACCCCCAAGTGGTGCAGTTGACAGTGTTGGATCTTCCTATGGTATCAAGAGAGAGGGCCAGGGAGTTGATTGTGGAGGTAGATAGGGAGATTGTAGACATCAGGTTCAGAGTCTGTGAGGGTACTGAACTATGGACTAGAGATATTGACATCAGAGTGAGGTTGGCTGGGAAAGATAATACAGAGAAGATGAGGGACTGGCTGGCAACTCTTAAGTGGGGCCAGGTTGAATGCAAAGTCATACAGGTGAAAGGGATGCCAGAGGAAGAGGAGGATTTGCTGAAGATGCTTGAGGAGCTGGCAGGAGCAGTTGAGAGAAGAAGATTGGCTTAAAAGGAGTATGAAGCCAAGATGGTGGTGGAGATTGTAGATGGAAAGAAGATTATATTGGACAAGGTGGTCTGGGAGAAGATGCAGTGGAGGCAGATCCAGAAGGAGCTGTTAGAGAAGCTAGGAGAGGGAGTGGTGGACAGTTATGAGAGTAGCCAGTACTGGACTGATGGAGAGTGCCTGGGCTGGGGAGTGCAGGATGGCTCAGAGTGTGGCCTAGGGGGGATTGAGCAAGGAGAGACTGGGCGGCATAGTGGAGGATGCAGAAATGGATAAGGGGGATCATCTCCAGTATAGTGTCCTAGACAGGGTAGATGGAGAGAAGGAACTACTGGATGTACTGGAGGAGGAGTGGGATGAGTCAGGGAGGAGGAGCACTTTGGAAGATCCTGTGGTGGAGGTCGAAGGAGTTGCCCAGGGTGTTGCCAAGGTGGTAGATAAAGAGAAGTGGCTGTGGAAGACTCTGGAGAGTAGCAGCTGATGAGCTGTAGAGAGAGGATTTCTGGGTTCTGAGTGATAGACATTGGGAGGAAATTCTTCATGCTGAGGAAGTGCCAAGTAAGATCAGGAATGAGATCCGGGCAGTGCTCTTGGAGTTGGTGGAATATCAAGTGGATGATCAGAGAGAAGTGACTCTATGAGGGGTTACAAATGATCAGGCAGCATACTTGTGGGGTTCAAGAAAGGGGTTGGAGAAGTGGAGAGTGGTATGCATGGATTATTGGGCAGAAATGGAGGTAGTAGATGGGGTGGAGTATCAGGAAATCTCAGAAGCACTGGATGCTCAGACTGTAGTAGAGGATGAGTTGGAGGTAGAGCAGCACTTGGATCTAGCTAGGGATGGGATGAATATGGAATTCTAGACTGGGCTCTTGGTATCAAATATTATTCAATATGAACAGTATAATTAGAATCTTTTCTTTGAATGTGAATTGGTTGAGGGGAGCAGTATGGTGAAGGAATATCTTTGGCTGATTGAAGGGACTGGATGTAGATCTCTTCTTACTTAGGATATGCAGTATGAGGTAGAAATAGATTTACAGGACTGGACTAAGGAATGGGGTGGGGCTGTGGTATAGACTAAGCAGGTGGGCATTTTGGTTTGAAAGGTAGTGGGGGACATTGGGGATATTGGACATTGGGAGAGTAGGTTGGTGTTGAGAGTATGGAAAAGACTGGAGTAGGACCCTTTGACTGTTAGGTCTTGTTACTGTCCAGCTGAGAGAGGGGAATATATAGATTGGATCAGAGACTTGTGAGAGGCTGGTGTTATGGATAAGGCAGGGATTGATTGTCTAGGGGGTGATTTCAATATAATATAAGATAGAGGGGTGGACTGAACTGATGGTGGAAGAGAAATTGGGAGTAGAAGTAGTGGGTTGGAGGATTGGATAGAGATTGAGAGGTTGAGCTCCTTGGTTGACTCAGGGTGACAGTTCTGGGTGGAATGCCAAATTTATACTCACTGGGTGGCAGGACTGGGCTCTAGGATCAACTGAGGATTGATGGCAGAGTGCTGGAGAGGGAATGTCTGAGATGCATTAGAGATTGTCTAGTGTCTATAGTTGGATCATTTAGGGTTGATAGAGAGTGGGAGATTTGAGATAGCAGGGATGGACCTGGACATTGGTGACTGAATTCTTCTTTATTGGAGGATGGCTCTTTATAGACAGATTGGGAGATAAAGTTATTGGGAAGATTGATAGATAGTGGAAGCAGGGGCTGGTAATTGGAGATCACTGGCAGTGGCTGAAATTGAGTGCTCAGAGGTACTGGAGGGAGGCAGGGAAAGAAAGGAGTGCTCAATGGAGACAGTAAGTATGATGGGCTTTACAGAGGTTGGTGGTACTTTTGGAGAAGTGGGCAGGATCATTGGAGGATTGGAGTGCAGCAGATTGGTGGGTTCAGCAGATATAAAAGAAAGTAGATGAGTTAAAGGAAGTGTTATGAGTGGAGGAAGAGTTGGAGTTAAAGGGGATGGTGGTGAGATTGCAGTGGCAGGGGCTGGAGGAGAGAGAGAGGCCTACTAGATTTCTATTATGGATACTCTAAGCTTGGTGAGCAAGACAGCAGTGGAGTGGTGTATTGAATGAGGATGGAGAGATAGTGATGGAGACTCCAATGATTTTAGGATTGCTGAGGTCACACTGGGGGAATTTATGGAGTAAGGAAGAGGGGAGTGTGGATGCCCTAAAGATTGGGCAGCAGTTGAAGAACTGGTATCTAGACCTGGCACTGAGCCTGGGGATATTGAGAGACCTGGTGTTGGGGGAGGAAGTGTGCAAGGTCTTGGCTATGACTAGTAAGAGGATAGCTCTGGGAGAGGATGGGCAGCCTTGGGATTTTTGGAAGAAGATAGCTGGGGTGGATGTGGTACTGAAGGAGATGATGGAGATATATGATAAAGTCCTTCAATCTGGAACTTAGATTGGGGGACAGCACTTAGGGCTGGTCTCTCTGCTTTATAAGGATAAGGGGAGACAAGAAGATTGGAAAAACTAGCAACTAATTATGCTCCTTGACATAGACTGCAAGCTGGTAGCAAAGATCTTAGTGGCTAGACTGTAGGAGATCACTCAACAGACACTAGGAGTGGAGCAGAGGAGATTTGTCAGTAGGTGGTTAATCAGAGATAGAACTGCCTGGGTCTATGGGGTGATTGAGGGTGCTTGGGTGGCTGAGGTTGATAGATGATTAGTGTTCCTGAATCAGGAGAAGGCATATGATAGAGTGAGGAGGGTCTGGCTAGAGGGAGTATTGCAATGTGTGGGAGTTTCCCTGGAGTTTCAGAGGTCATTAATCAGTTTATTGAAGAACAGTCAAGCAGCATTAGTGGTAAATAGGCACAGGGGAGTGACTTTTCTACTGGGTCATGAGGTGCTACAAGGGGATTCTTTGTTATCCATCCTTTATGCCCTCTCATTAGAGCCCCTGCTAGATAAGATCAGGTATAGAATTAGGGGTTTGGACATTTTGGAGATTAACTGGAAGGCTGGGGCTTTTGTAAATAATATGGTGGTTGGACTGAGTTCATTAGAGGATATCAATGAATTGAGAAGGACAGTAGAATGGTATGAGAGGGAATCTGGTACTTGACTTGACTGGCACAAATGTGAGACTCTGGTACTTGGTGGTGGAATAGTTGGCAGTAATGTGATTAAAAAGGTGGTTCCAGCAGGAGAGCTGGTCTAGTATTTGGGAATATACTTTTTGGTATATGGGTCCCTTCTGCCCTATATCTGATGGGAACAGCAGCTACTGAAGTTGGGAAATATTCTCTTAAGGTGGAGTGGTTGGCATATTTCTCTATCAGGCAAGGTGATGGTGCTGAATGTATATTGGCTGCCAAAGTTGTAGTATGTAGAGTATTATCTAGACTTTCTAGGGTGGGTGGTCAGGAGACTGGTAAAGTTGGCTAGATCTTAGATTTGGGCCAGATAGCAGAGTCAGATAAAGTGGAAGATCCTGACATTGTCTGTTGACAGAGGTGGGTTGGGCCTCATTGACTTCACCAAGTGACATTATTGTCTAAGAGTATGGTGGCTGAAGAGAGTGAGTGAGTTGAGAGACCAGGAGTAGGTACCACTCATGCAGAGAGTGTGTAGGAAGTCCAGGATTTCCCTTATAGAGCAACTGATGACCTACTGGCACTAGTGGCCTTGGAAGAGATTGAGAGGATGTACTACAAAGGCTTTTGGTGGGGAGTGTTAGATAGTGCAAGGAGAATTGGTCTTCAGTGGCAGGGGGATGAGGGAGAGGAGGATGGGGGACCACAGTTGTAAAGATGGAATTATCTACTACTTGGAGGTACATTGGTAGAGAATTTTCAGCTTGGCGATAGAGTGGAATATTTGTGGGGCTTGGTGGAGACCCATGGTCTGAAGTATGGAAAAGAGTGGAGATTGGTGAGGAGTGAGACTGGAATGGTATTTGGTCTTGGAGTAAGCAGGTGATGCAGTGGCTTTCCCCCAAGTTCTTGGTAGTGTGGTGGAGATTCCTAAGATAGAATATGATGCTGAACTATCAGTCAGGGCACTTGGTGGCAGCTGGTGAATTTGAGTGTGAAGAATGCATAGATGTTAGTCAGGAGGGGGGAGTGGTACAGATGCCTAAATATTGGTTAGGAGAGTGTGAGGTTCTAGAGGAGTTTTGGTGGAGTATTGCAGACTAGTTGGGTCTGCAGCCACTGGTGAGAGGGGAAGGAGGGAGATGGGGGGACCTCCACTGAAGGTTAGTGGGCAGGGATGGAGATGAATAGTTGACTTTGGGATGGGCTCTGGCAATCTGGGTAAGGCTGGCCAGACATTGGCTTCATGTCTTTGAGGATGGCCAGAAGTTGGCAGTTGGGGCTAAGGTGGTATATTAGGAATGGTTAATACTTAACATTTTGAATGGTTGGTGGAGAGAGTGGGGCTTGAGTGGGGGGGGCCATCAGAGTCTGGTGAATAGTATTTGTAAAAAGAATAGAGAGAGGGTTCAGATGGTGGGTGGCTGGGTTATACTCCACCAAGTGGGGTTGGAGGGTGGGGAGGGAGATCTGAGGGAGATTGGTTGAGGATTGTGGGTATATTTGTATTATTTTATTTTTATAGAGTTAGTGGTAATAAATGGAAGTCTGAGTGACTATAAAAAGAGAGACTGCTGATAATGGCATGACTGGGAATATGAAAAAAATTTAGATATAACTACTGATAGCAAGACTGGGCTATTGGGACCAAAGAGGAAGAGAGACCTGGCTAATGGTATGATAGAGCTGATAGTAGTACTATTGCTCAAGAAGTCAATCTCAGAGTTTACTATAACCTTGTATTTCCAGGGCTTAGCAGTGACAGCAAGAATAGTTCTAGAGCTTATCTCTAAGCAGGTAACTGGGGCTGCCTCAGCGAAGTTCCTGAAGGGTTTGGAGGGGGTTGAGGTGGGTTTTGAGAAGGCAGGCATAATGGAAGAAGCATTGAAGATAGGAGTAGCTACATATAGGAGAAGTAGTGGTCCCTATGGTATACTGTCTGAGGTGGAATCCCAGAGTAGTTCAGCTACTGATATAGAGGGTACCTACTATGATGAAGGTTGAGACTAGAAGGAAGGTTGAGGAGGTAATGGCAGAGTACAGTGATATGGTTGATTTTGGATTTCAGATGTAGGAGGGGACTACCTTTAGGACAGGGGACATTGATGTCAGAATTAGACTGGCTGGGAGAGAGGCTACTGGGAAGATGAGTAACTGGCCTTCAGTACTGATGTGAGGGGCCTTTATCTGTAAGGTATCAAGGGTGAAGAAGAGTGAGGAAGAGGAAGAAGATCTGTTAGAGAATATAGAAGATATGAGTAGAGCAGTTGAGTAGAGAGCAAAGATCTGGAGAATGTATGTAGAGTTGATATATTTGGAGAATGTAGATGAGAAATATCTCTGTACTGACAAGAGGTAGAGAGAGAGGGCTCAGGGGTACAAGAAGTAGAGAGAGTTATTGGTAAGTCTGGAAGAGAGGACAAAGAAGAATGTGGGTGGTGTTGAGAAGTCTGGGGGTACTGAAGTAAGTTTCTGGGCCAGTAAGGGGGGGGGGGAATGTTGAGGAGGGTTGAGATGGGGCTGAGAAGTCTCTGCACAATAAGTTATATATGGATGGTATGTTTGAAGTCTGAGAGCAGGACTTGGATAGTACTCCCTCTCTTATCAGGTGAGGCTCTACTGTGAGGAGCTGGGCAGCTGAGGATATACTGATGCATGGTACCCAGCAAGTTCATTTTGGAGTTCCAGATATAATGAAAGGGAGTCAGATGGTAGTAGTTGGTGAGGATGAGCTAGTGCATATATTTAGAGTATTAAAATCATTTCTCCATCATTATTAGCCTTCAGATAGATTAAAAAGACTTAAATGGCCAGATTAATAATATGAGTGATATAGCATACATATTATATTGGCTGATAGTTGAGGTCATAATTGAACTCCATTCCAATTATTTGAAAAAATGTATTGTTATTAAATGTATTATCTATTATTATAGCTAATATCTAGAGTGAAAAATCAATAATTTGAAATATAATATAACTGTTTTTTGAAAACCTGACCTTTATTAAAAACCCAACCTTTTTCAAAAACTCAAATCTTTTTTGAAAACCCATCCTTTTTCAAAAAAACATTTAATCTTTTTCAAAAACCCAACCTTTTAACCTTTTTCAAAAACCTGACCTTTTTAATAATCTATACCTTTTTGAAACCTCTTTTTAAAAGGCTCACTCACTCTTTATATATCAATATCTATATACCAAAATCTTAAACATAGCTCTCAAAGGTATTAGTAAGGTTTTCACCAGAATGAGATTCTCACAGCTTAACAAAATCAATCAATATACAGTTAAGTTACCAATTTTGATAAATCCAATATGCATTAATTCCAAGAAATGTGTGCATATTCAATGATGTCTATGTATCAACAGTGAAGGATATTTGATCTGGTATATTCTATTTCGAAATAAATTAAATTAAAATGTGTTTAATTTAAAATATTGGAATTGGTATTAAAGTTAAATATTAAATCTTATCTGTAGTGTAATTTTGATGGTATCATGATTCCTTTGAAAGATCAGTTTAATTTCACTTTATATAGTTTTAGTAGAAGGAATAGTAATATCTGGTTTCAGAAGGTAAAAAAGATCTCTCAGCTCTAAATTCTCAACAACTATAAAAGACTGACTGTTATGAATAATCCAGCAAACAAATATATCTTGAAATAGTTTTGTAAGAAATCTTGACTATTTAATATAAAAGAGAAATATCAATTAGCAATAAATTAATAAGAAAAAAAAAAAAAAAAAAAAAAAAAAAAAAAAAAAAAAAAAAAACAGAGCAAAAAAATAATATAAAAACCATACTTTTGAGAAAAATGATTCAATCACTCCTACTTAACAACTTTTGTAAAATTTATCAAAATACACCTACAGATTTATTATAGAACTACCAATAAACTTATATGTTATTTTATAGTAATTATATTTGACTCTTCTGATGTCTCTAACTCTTTTGTGAACTCTTTCCAAATACTAGAGTATTCTGTTGCTTTTC
Organism: Jimgerdemannia flammicorona; assembly: GCA_003990745.1. Taxonomy (NCBI): domain Eukaryota; kingdom Fungi; phylum Mucoromycota; class Endogonomycetes; order Endogonales; family Endogonaceae; genus Jimgerdemannia; species Jimgerdemannia flammicorona. Next base: position 7,458 of record RBNI01002807.1, read on the forward strand.
TTTTCCTTTCTTAGACTGTTGTATTGATACTATACTTATTATACATAGCTATGCTTATTGAAGCTATATCTGATACTGAAGCTATTGTTATAGTATCTACCATAAGTAGTATTATAGAAGACATGTCTAATATACTTAATTGTGACATACTTGATTGTGTATATATGTGTATATTGTTGTTTTGAGTTGTATTATATTTGAGTTTTGAATTACCATATTTAGCCTAGAATTGAACTTTGAATTGAATTTTGAATTCAATTTAAAATTTCAATTTAAATTATGAATTGATTTTATTTATAGTTAAGAGCAAATCCAGTATAATAAAGATCAATGTTTTTATCAAGTTATTAAATTTTAAAAATTTAGGTTTGAATTGAAATTTAAATCAAATTAGACCTTAATTCAAATTGATTGAATTTAGGTTCAATTTGATTCAATTTGATTCATTGAGAGCACTACTAGAGACTAACAGGTTGAGTGAGAGGGGACTGCTACAGAACATAGATTATACTTGACTAGAGAGATGAGGAATATAGAGTTGTGAAGAGGATATATCTATTTTAACATTATTTCCTATGAATAGTACAACTAATATATTTTCATTAAACTTAAATAGCTTAAGGAGTGCTCAGAGATGACATAATATTTTTACTTGGTTAAAGAGATTAGAAGCTGATCTCTTTCTTCTATAGAATATATAATGTGAGAAGGACCTAAATTAATAGAAGTGGATAAGAGAATAAGAAGAGACAGTAGTTTGGATAGATAAGATTAGGATACTGATGTAGAAATGATAAGGTAAAATATACAATAGCAGGAATTAAAGGGATTAACTGATTTGGGAGAAATGGCATTAGCCAGGGTGGGAGCCAATTGTAGTTAGATCTTGTTGCTGTCCTACTGTTAGGAGTAAGCATATAGAGGGGATTTAATAGTGAAATACTTATAGAGACTAGAGTGGATATGCTGGGAAGAGACTTTAATATGATATATTTGGTATAGGTAGACAGAACAGATGGAGAGAGAAATACTGGAGGCAGAAGTGGTGGCTAAGAAGATTGAGAGAAAGTGGAGCTACTTAGATCTTTGGTGGATATTAGTTAAGCAATATAAGATAATAGAAGGGTCTACATCTATTTGATGGGTAGACTTAGGGCTAAGATAGACTGGGTGCTGATAGCTAATTATTGGGATCTGGATATCTAGAAGTCTCTAGAGGTTGAGTAATGTCTATAGTCAGACTACTGGAGCTTATTAAGACATGGTCAGTTTTGGGGAAGTATGGATGAGTCTATATATTGATGACTCAATTCCTCCTTATTAGATGAGAAGGGGCTGTGGGACACTTGGGCTGAGGATATTAAACAGAAAGTAGATAGTTGGGTCTGTGAGGGCATCTCTATGAGTATTTGGTTGGTGAGATTAAAGGAAGCTACTAGGGATTACTGGAGTGAGACTAGTAGAGTGGCTGAAAGACAGCAGTGGAGGAGGAGAGTCTAGGCCTCTGCTAGATTAGTCTGACTTCAGGAGAATTGGGCAGATCTTTGACCTTTTTTTTTTTTGTTTTACAGACTCAGAGTCTCATAGATTTTATTGAAAGAGAACCTAGACTATATAGGCCAAAACCCTCCCCCACCACCCACCAAGCACTGCTCCCCCATTAATCTAGACTAGCTATTGTCCAGCAGCTCAACCATACCAGATGCAGCAGGGCCTATAGCAGCCCAAACCTCATTCTGCATACCATACTCTTCCTACTACCAGGGGGAACCCAGCCATATACCAACGACTGAAAGCACATTCCCAAGACCCCAACATATATATAAGGCTATGTCTGAGCTGAATAGAATAGCTCCTGCCACCTCAAGGAGAATGACAGGTAAAGAAAAACCCTTATCAAAGTACATTATGATAGATAGGGCCTAGTTCTTTCAGTTGAAGTGAGTAAAGAACTTATGTATGAGGCAGGAGGAGACTTCCAATACCCCACTACTAAACCTGTAGGTCTCAATCATATTGCTATATCAGCTCTCGGTTCCAGTTAAGTGTAGTCAAGATGCCTGAAATGAGTAGCCTTGGGCCCCCTGACCTCCAGGGCCCAATCCACTGAATCACCAAAAGAAGTCAAAAGTGACACCTACCACTTAACCACTCTGTACCAATCAAAAGGCCCCACTGAAGCAGTACCCACCCCAGCCCCAATGACCACCCCGAGCCTGGCACTCTACTGGTTCACCATAATCACCCTTCCTCCTATTTATGATGGCCATCTCCCCTCCCATCCCAATAACAACCAAAAAACAGTTACTTATATCAGAACTGTACTCGCTGGAAAGCTCACAAAAGCCAGAGGGCCCCACCACAGATACTAAGGACCTGCAGGTAATCTATACTAGGCTCTTGATGCCCAAGGTCAGCCAACTCCCTATATAACCTGTGATGCACTGAGACAGTACCTTATTGATAATGGCAAAAGAAAGAAGGTACCACACCAAAATGGATATACTCCAGATACAGCTGAAGACACCAGAAATCATGAAGAAGTAGAAAAGACACTGATCAGATACTAATAAAAGGGTAACTCATCACTATTGCCTCCCTCTCACTACTCTGCAACAGGTATAGCAAATCAACCTGAGGTAGAGGGGGTAATAATTGTGAAAAGTGAACTCAGAAGATTATCTACCAAACTATTGTGACTGGTAAGATAGTGGAGAAAGGGGCATCACAGATCTTTGAACTTAAAGAGAGTTGAGGATTGGAGGCTATTGCAAGCAAGGTTAGAGGTTACTAAGTTATAAAAAGTATTGAAGGAGGAAGAGAAGACTCATGTGTAAAGAATGGCTATACAGCTAAACTGGCAGAGGCTGGAGGAGAGGAAGAGACCCTCTAAGTACCTATTAAGACAAGAAAGGTGAGGCAGCAGTAAGAGAGAGTACTGGGTTCCAATGGTCTACTAGTGTATAGTTTATAAAACATTTTAGGCTTACTGAAGGAGAGGTGGAGTGATTTATAAAGTGAGAAGAAGGGTGAGGCCAATTCTGCTACCATTGAACACACTTTGGAGGAGTGACATCTACCATAAGTAGATGGGCTAGGCAGTTTAGTACTGCCAGTTCAGGAGGAGAAGATGTACTAGATTCTTACTGCAACTTTACTGAGTACTGCACCAAGAGAGGATGGTCTGCCCTGGGACTTCTGGAAGAAGATGGTGAGAGTTCCTAGGGTGCAGGGAGAGATGACAGCACTTTGAGACTTGGTATTACAGTTAGGAAAGTAGGTAGAGAAGCAGGATCTGGGGCTGGTAACACTGTTGTATAAGGATAAGAATAGGAGGGAGAATTGGAAGAACTGGCAACTGATTATGCTCCTGGATATAGACAGAAAGATGGTCACCAAGATAGTTGTGGCAAGGCTGCAGAAGGTGGCCCAGCAAGTTCTGGGTGAGGAGTAGTGCTCCAAATGGATGGAGTTGATCTGGATGAGATTTGATTCAGATTTATCATGTGATGTATTCAAATGGATAGAGTTGATCTGGATGAGATTTGATTCAGATTTATCATGTGATGGATTCAAATCAATTCAGATTGGTCTCATGATCTGATCTAGATTGATCCAGATTGATCTGGATTAATTCATCTAGATTGATCTATCCAGATTGATCCATCCAGATTGAATCATCCAGATTGAAATCTTTAGTGACATCACTTTTTCTTTTGTTCATTTTCACTCTTGTTTTTTTTTCCTGCCACACTTTTGGTGACATCACCCTTTCTTTTGTTCTCTCTTCTTTTATTCTTTCTTTATTCTTTTTCTTTGTTCTTTTTCTTTCCTGCCACATCACAAGCAAACAAAACAGCAGCTCTTAATCATACATTGGTCCAGTCTACTCATTTTTTTACCCTGCAATAATCATCAAAAGAGGGAGTATTTGAGGTGGAAATGCACTCTCTGCTGATAATGTTAGATTCTTTCTCATATGGACAGTACACAAGCTGCTCATTGAGAGCCAAAGGGGTGATAGCAGTAGTGATGGCAGTGGTGATGGCAGTGGTGATGGTGGGGGCAATGGTAGGGGTAATGACAGGGTTGAGAGAGAATTTCAGCAATAACTCATGGTGGCCCTTTAGACCTCAGAATTCACAGACCTCACAGTTATGTATACAGTAGCCTTTTTGGAGCAGCCAATAGTAGATGTAGGTTGCTCAATCTGCTGCCACTTGTGTTTTACTTTTTTTAATTTCCCCCAGTACAACCCAATTCACCTTATGTTTTTTCTTAGAGTCCACAGCTCTATAGTGAGATCTGCCAACTTTATTTGTAATATCTGATTAAGATGAAGAAAGACTGGCAGATATTGCAGAGCATGCCTTTGGTGACTGAGCTGTTGAGTCAATACATTGCATGGTGGAGGTCTCAAAAGGAATAGAAGCAAGCCTTTGTAAGTAATCTTGTGCAACTTATACAACTCATGCAACTTATTGGTATACAACTCATTAGTATATAACTCACTCACTCACTCACATTCTTTTTCTGAAATACCCATCTCCATGTTTTATTTAACTTCATTTTTTACATAGTCTTATCCTAAAAAATGCCCACATCTGCACATAACCTGTCCACACACAACCTATCTACATGCAACCCATCTATATCCTTATCTCAGCCCCTCAGATCAGGGCTCAGTTCTATTGGAAAGGAGAGTTCAAAGTTACCCAAGTTCAATCATATCTAGTATTTGATCAAATAGAGAAATTCAAGGGCAAGATGTTCAGCATGAGCAGTACCAGCATCATCATCAAGGCTTGGGAGTCTACATTTGAAACAGAGCTAATTGTTCTCGACCAAAAGATCCATTGGCCAGCAGGAGTAACTAATGATGAATAGAACTATATTATTATTAATGAATGTAGAGAGATGATTGCAATGGTGGTAAGAAACCTCTATGGTGATGAGCTTTGCCACCACATCAACAAGATTTATGAGAATTGTATCAAATACTGAGTGGTAGGAAAGAGGGGGTGAAAAAAGCAAGGAGGGGGGGTTTGGACAGAAATTGAATATACTGTAACACTGGCAAAGGGTGGGTTCCAGAGTTCTGAAATCTCCTGCACTTGTCTCTCTTTTTTTTACTCCTCTCTAGATACATAATTACACACTTTACTGATATACTCTTTTTGACATAATTCCAGAGATGCACAAGATTCTGTACCCCTATCAGAACTTTAGAAGTGCTGTCGAAGAGTAAACTGCACATGAGCATAACATGGCCTATACAATGATGACAGCTATGGTCTGGGGTTCTTTGAGCAGATTGGTAGAATGTGTATCAGGCCAGTTTAGTGGTGATCTTAGTGTAGCTGTATGTACATTTTTGGTGTAATTTAGCATAGCATATGAGGTGAGGAGCTCTACTTTTTTTGAGTACTGCAGCCCAGAGAGTTTCTGCCCCCCTGCATATAAAAAGAACTGACTGGATACTATCCATCAGACAGGTTTCCAAGCCAGAGCTCCTGGGGCTGGACCAAGGGCAGGCATCCACCATCACAGCCTGACAGTATAAGGTCCTGGGCCAAAGATTCACCCAACTGTATACTAATGTCAAATCAGAATATGTCAGGTACAATATTTCTCTGCCTATATACACAGATAACAACAATACTCCAATAATGTTCTACATCTCAGAAAGGAAGGGCCCAACCTAGGAGAATAGCAGCAGAGTTTGGTATAATCTCACCTACAGTTTTAGGGTCCCATTTGCAGTCAACATGGCCATCCTATTCCAACCATATGACCACCATAGTACCATCACCTTTGAGGAGAGCTCAGACACAATAGTTGTTATACTCACAATAGATGACAGGGTCATCAAGGCCTGAGATCAGAGGGTGGAGTAGTTTTGTAAAGGTTAGGTAGTATTTCGTGAGAGTTAGGCAATCTTTTGTGAGGGTTAGACAATCTTTTATCAGGGTTCAGCAGTCATTTTGTGTGGGTTGGGCTGGTAGCCAGGCACCTCTTCTGTAGCACTAGTTTAGCCAGTATGCCAGATGCTACTGGCCCCTTGGTCCTGCTCTTGCAGTGCTGCTAGTGTGGTACTGCAGCACAGGGCCAGGGTGCCCATAGAACCTGAACTGGTAACAGGGCACAAATCTGTAGTGGACTTCGACCACTGGAAGCACCCTCCAATTGCCAGAAACATCCTCCAACTGCCAGAAGCACCCTCCAACCACCAGAAGCTCTCTCCAACCACCAGAAATATCCTCTGACTGCCAGAAGTACCCTCTGACTGCCTGAAGCACCCTTTGACCACCAGAAGCACCCTCCAACTACCAGAAGTACCCTCCAATCCAGACTCAGACTCCTTGGTGACTGGGGGCTGCCCCTATGCTGCTGACAGAGGGCTACAAATTTTGCATACTCTCTCTGCCTGCCCTGTCTGTCTCAGATACTTGCAGCTTGGGGCTGTCTCTTGCTGCTGGTAGAGGGCCACAAATTTTGCATGCTCTCTCTGCTGACCCCATGCCCACCAACCCTGCCAACTGACCCTATCCACTGACTTGGGCACTGACAGCTTGAGGCTACCTCTCACTGCTGGCAGAGGGCCACAAATTTTGTATACTCCCTCTGCCTACCCCCTCTGTCCCAAACACTTGCAGCTTGGGGCTACTCCTTGCTGCTGGCAGAGGGCTGCTAATTTTGCACACTCTCTCTGCTGACCCTATGCCCACCGACCCAGGAACTGATAGCTTGGGACTGCCTCTTGCTGCTGACAGAGGGCTGCAAATGTTGTATGCTCCCTCTGCTGCTGCCAACCCCACTGACCACTGCTTAACTTAGACTGTAAACTCTGAGCTGAGTCCTCAGGTTTTTTTTTCCTTTTTATTTTGAAAGGTATTAAATATTTCATAAGGCCAATTAACTTATCTACAAATCCTCAGAACTCACCAAATTTTAGTGACCCAAGCCCCACCAAGACTTTAGACACATATATGCCTGGATTGTCTCAGTATTCAGCATATACCTCTTTGGACAATGAGGTCTACCCTACCTGAGAACACCCACTTGACAGGAGCACTAGAGGTTGGAATCGCCAGGTAGTCCTAAGCCATACTATACAGACTGGGGAATGTAGCTGCATGCTCCAGTGGATGAGAGCAGTAGTTAGATTGGTGGGTTAAATTGGCCCAATACCTGCCTAACAACCCACCTTCCACCAGTTAAGCACCTCTATGTCCTCCAGTAGGATCACATGATCACTGGCAAGGTAAATGGTAAGTTCATCTATTGACAGCAGCTCTTCCACTAATAGCTCCCTCTTCCTCTTTTTGCTGAAGTAAATGTAAGATAGGAGGGATCTCTTGGTATATTTGTTCAGACTTTGGCCAGAATCTTACAGCAGTATGTAGTTTTTCCAGTATACTTCAATTATGGCCTGCTTGGTTCTCTTAATGAAGTGCTGCTCTCAGCTCTGATCTTTATAATATTGTAGCTTTAAGTATGGGTCTAGCACTGTTTGGAGAAAAGAGAGTGAGTTTTTGTAGAGGTTTCTATGTTTTAGAAGGAGCAATGGCCACATACTAACATACCTGTACTGATTGAGTATATAGTGGTATCTGTTTTGGAGTAGTATTTTATAAGCTTGCTTAGAGCAACCTCTACAGCATCTCTCTAATCCAGGCTTAACTACAAATCACTGCAACCCTCCAGCCTGTCCTCAAGCTTATCCTCTAGCTGATCAATCAGAAGGTTGTATACTGGTATTGCAGAGCTTATTGTTGGGATCATTTGTTTGACTATATCCTTTGTACAATTATCAAAACACTGGCAGTTATATGTGGTGAGGTGTTGTATTATACAGAGGCAGACAAAATAAGTATTGAGCCAGAGCAATTACCACTTACTTCCAAAACTCTGATAACATTTCTAAGTATATCCTACTTACTTTCACCTAGAGCCTCACCCTGTATTTCCTTGTTGGCAGCCACCATTAAATCTATTGGCTTTTTTTGTTTTTTTTTTTTAAAAAAAAAAATTCTTCAATTATCTGAAACAAGTTACTTCAGCTGATCAAAGAAAAAAAGAACAAATACCACAACAAACTCCAGTATACACTGGATCATTGTAAATGTTGAGTTCCAATGCTTACAGATGTCCAATATAAACTTTTTCAGAGCTAAACTAATTGCCCTATTCTGTACAGTGAATTTGTCTTGTCATTGTGGGAATGATCGGACCAATATAACCAGTTTGTGCAGCTTGGAAATTATACCCAGGGCCCCTCCTCTCTCAGATGTTTTGTCTATATATATAAGATAGTCCTGATCAGTATATGGGCCTGGTATTGCACATGGCAGCTTTCTGCACCAAAGGTCACATTTTCCTATTTAAGGCTGGCCACTAAAACCTGAAAAAATGTTGAGTTGTTTGTAGCAGTGTCTGTTGTAATGGCTAAAATCTGTACTTGAAATATTTGGTAAGCAAATTTATATGAAAATAAATAACCAATAAAATCTGTTTTTTTTAGGACCTCTCTCCAAATGCCAATCTGATGGTAAGCACCTTAGTTGTGATCCCAAGCTCTTGGATATAACTAATAAAAGCATCTGCAATATTGTCTTCAGAATGAGGGCCAGCAAGTTTGACAAAGTCAAGGGTGAGAGATTTAAGCTGCCAATTGAGGTCAATGCAATGACCAGTAATATCCAGAAACAAAATTATATTGGGGGATGGCTATGTGTTGATCATAAACGAAATTTTGCCTACGGAATTCTGCTTATTGAATGTAAGGTTACATTTATGAGCTCTTTATAAAAAAATATATATAATTCAGCTTACAAAGATCATGGTGTTGTCCTTATTTTTTTTACCTAAAGTGTCTGATGGAGATTGTCATGCTCCTTCCTATAGGCCTCCAGAATATCTTTGCAAATAGTATCAGCACTTGGCAAATATAAATCATACTTGAGGAGACAAATGATACTATACAATTGATTACTCTCAATGGTTGTGAATGGCTGGTCTGTGTACACAATCTAGCAAATAAATCAATTTCAAAATTCTGCTGAAGAGTATGGCTAAATATTTTTAATTAAATGGGATTGTTGATATAGAAATGGTCAGACAATCAGATAAATATACCAACCACTGCTTGGATGTCAATTTTATTTATCTTTTTATTCTTTTTGATTTTGTCAGAGTGCTTGTCTTTTATATATTAATACATGTTTGAAGTTGTACTATTAAGCATTTTGAACTTCTGGCTAATGCAGTTTACAGGAGTAGATGAAATAGTATTATGTGTAATGCTCCTTTCTCCGCTACCTTACTGGTCACAAGGTTTGGTAGGCAATCTTCTGAGTCCCCTTTCCCCTACTATTACCCCCTCTACCTTGAGTTGGTTTGCTGTACCTGCATGGGCATAGTGGGAGGAGGGCAATAGTGATGAGTTGCCCCTTTATCAGTGTCAGATCAGTGTCTTCTCCACTTTTTTGCAGTTTCTGGTGCCTTTGGCTGTATCTGGAGTACTTCCGTTTTGGTGCATGGACAATTGGGGAACGTTTGGGAGTACAGTGTAGGAGAGATGAAGTATGGGGGAGGTGGGAGGACTTGCGGGACAGATTGGTAGGGGGGATAGGGAAGGAGTGGATTACTTTGGGCTGGGTGTTGGCTATTTGGGTTGGACTGGCCAGTCACTGGCTATTTGTTTTTGAGGATGGCAGCAGACAGGGCTTGGGGGACTGGTTGTTGCGGTGGCATGGGCTTATGGAAGACACCTTAACAGGCTGGTGGCTTGGTTGGGGGCTGCAGATGGTCGGAGATGCCGCTTAGTGGAGAAAATTTGCAGACAGAGTGGAGGGAGAGCTGGTATAGTGGGTAAAAGGGTGATTCTTATTCATGAGGAGGTGGGGAGGAACCCCCCTATGGGGATAGGGTAGTGGGTGGTGATGATGTATACTTACTCATAGACTGGTAATAAAGGCGGAGTCCAAGTGACTATAAA
>RBNI01002808.1:0-17456 GCA_003990745.1 Jimgerdemannia flammicorona
TGAGGAGGTCATGGCAGAGTATGGAGAGGTGGTGGATATTGGATTTAGAGTCTGGGAGGGGACTTCGCTCAGGACGGGAGATGTGGATGTGAGGATTCGGTTGGCAGGAAAGGAGGCAACTGGGAAGGCAAGGGACTGGCCTTCTGGTATGGTCTGGGGGGCGATTGTGTGCAAGGTGACGAGGATGAAGGGGAGCGAGGAAGAGGAAGAGGACCTATTGGAAGTGCTGGAAGAGCTGAGTGGTGTGGTGGAATAGCGGGCGAAGGCTTGGAGGGTCTTCGAGGAGGTGATGCACCTGGAGGTGGTGGATGGGAAGTGGTGTCGAGTGAGCAAGGTGCAGTGGGATCGAGATCAGGGACATAAGAGGCAGAAGAAACTGCTGGCAAAGATGAAGGGGGGATCTCAGAAGGAGACGAGCAGGATGGTGGCCACAGAGGGGGCCAAAGCAAGTGTCTGGGCTGGCGAGGGAGGTGAAAGTGCTGGGAAGGGGACAGATGAGAACAGGGAGAGGTCTGGCAAGGACCCATATGCCGATGGGATGCTGGAGGTTTGGGATGCGACATGGGAGAATTCTCCAACACCTACTCCCCTTATCAGATGGGGCCCAGCTTCACGAAACAGGGGGGAGGAGGATGTGCCAATGAAGGGGGCCCAGAGGGTACAATTTGGAGTTCCGGAGGCAGTGAATGGGGGACAAGTGGTGGCGGTGGGTGAGGAGGAACTGGTGGACATCCCAGAGGAGTGGGATGAGGCTGCGAGTACTGGGGCTGATACCACAATGCTGGATAGTGGGAGGCCAGCGACCCCTGGAGGAAAGGAGGTGGGGAACTTTCTTTGGATATGCAGGATGATGAACAACCTGGTGGCTGAGAAGCTTGGTGAGGTGGATCTGAGGGTGATGAGTGATGAACATTGGGTGAGAATTTTGCAGGGGGAAGGGGTGGTGATGGTATTGAAGGTGGAGATCCTGGTGGTGTATCTGGAGGAGGAGGGCTATGAGGTGGATAAGGAGTAGGAGGCAGAGATGGTGGAAGTCGCTGGAGAGAGGGCTGAATATTGCTGGAACAAGCGCCATGGACTGCAGCTCTGGCAGGAAGCCTGCCTGGAGTACTGGGAGGAATTCGAGGAGAAGGCAGATGGGGAGATGAATGAGCTATTGGCAGGACTAGAGGCTCAGAGAGCTGAAGAGGAGGAGGTGACCATGGAACATAATCTGAATTTGGCGCAGGAGGAGATAAACTTGGAGCAGTAGAGACAGTTTGTTAAAACACCATATTTTACTATGAATAGTACAATCAATATTTTTTCTTTGAATGTGAATGGGTTACAGGGCGCTTATCAATGTAAAAACATTTTTACTTGGCTGAAGAGATTGGAGGCCGATCTCTTCCTCTTGCAGGATGTCAGATGTGAGGATGACTTGGATAGACTGGAATGGATGACAGAGTGGGGAGGAGAGGCAGTCTGGAAGGGCAAGGTTGGAATTTGGGTATGGAAAGGCAAAGGGGAGATAAGGGATATATGGAGCTGGGGAGATAGATTGGTCTGAGGAGAGTGGATACGTGCAGGTTGGGAGCCAGTTATAGTGGGCTCCTGTTACTGCCCTGTGGTATGGAGTGAGCATGTGAATTGGGTGAAGGACTTACTGGAGAATGGGATTCTTACAGAGGTTGGGATGGACATACTTGGTGGGGACTTCAATATGGTCAGGGATGTAATGAGGGACAGAACTGATGGAGGACGAAGAGCTGAGGGGCGGAGTGGGGGACTGGCGGTATGGGAGGAAGTAGAAAGACTGAGTGCACTGGTGGATGCGGGCAGAGAATGTTGGGGGGATAGGAGGGTGTACACGCACTGGGCTGGGGGCCTGGAGATGAGGATTGATTGGATTCTGATAGCCAGCTGCTGGGGCTTGGATGTTTGGAAGTCACTGGAGGTGGAATGGTGTCCATGGTCGGATCACTGGGGGCTTTTGGGACAGGGGTGCTTTGGGGGAAGTGGGGATGGGCCTGGACATTGGCACCTCAATTCCTCTTTGTTAGATGATAAGACCTGGTGGGAGGAGTGGGCTAAGAACATTCAGTTGAGAGTAGAGAACTAGCGGCAGGAAGGTGCTTCAATTGGAGTTCGGTGGATATGATTGAAGGAGATGGCCAAGGTTTACTGGAGTGAGGCTGGTAAGGAGGCAGGGAAGCAGAGGAGGCATAGAGTGTGTTGGGCTTCTACTAGATTGACTAGGCCTTTGGAGGAGTGAGCGAGACTGAGGATGTTGGAGGAAGAAGACGATTGGAGGTCAATGAGGGCAAAAACAGAGATTGGGGAACTACAACAGGTGCTGCGGGATGAGGAAGAGGCAAGGGTACAGAGCTTGGCAGCACAGCTCCGCTGGCAGGGTCTGGAGGAGGGGGAGAGGCCTTCTAAGTTTCTTACAAGAGCTCTCAGGGCAAGGTGGGTACAGCAATGATGGGAAGAGGTGTTGGACTCAGATGGTACACTGGTGCATGGTGTATAGGACATTCTTGGATCACTGAAGGAGAGATGGAGTGGATTGTAGAGTGAGGAGGAGGGTGGGGCAGATGCTGCGATTATTGACTGGGCATTGGAGAATTGGCATCCACTGCAAGCTGAGGGGCTAGGCGACCTGGTGGGGCCTGTACAGGAAACTGAGATCCACCAGGTTCTTGCCACGACAACATCTGGTACGGTACCTGGAGAGGATGGTCTGCCCTGGGACTTTTGGAAGCAAATGATTGGAGTCCCAGGGATAGTGGGAGAAATGATGGCATTGTGCAACCTCATTCTTCAGACTGGGAGGTGGGTGGGGGAGCAGGACCTTGGGCTGGTGATGCTGCTTTATAAAAACAAAGGAAGGCGGGAGGATTGGAAGAACTAGCAACCGATAATATTGCTAGATATGGACAGAAAGTTGGTAACTAAGGTAGTGGTGGCAAGGCTACAGAAGGTGGCCCAGCAAGTTGTGGGTGTTGAGCAGAGGGGCTTTGTGGGTGGTCGGCTCATCTGGGATGGCACTGCCTGGGTACATGGAGTTATTGAAGGGGCAAGGGCTTGTGGACTGGATGGGCATCTAGTCTTCTTGGACCAGGAGAAGGCCTATGACCAGGTGCATAGAGTCTGGCTGGCAAAAGTTTTGGATAGAATGGGGGTACCAACCCAATTCCGATCAGCAATGGTCAGCCTACTGGAAGGGAGTAGGGCAGTGCTCATGTGTAATGGTCATAGAGGAGTAGTATTCCCCTTGGGTAGGGGGGTGCCCCAGGGGGACCCACTGTCCCTCATTTTGTATGCTCTCTCCCTGGAACCCCTTATGGATAGAATTAGGCAGAAGATAGAAGGACTCTCTGTCTTTGGCATAGGTTGGAAAGTTGGGGCCTTCGCTGACGACATGGTGGTTGGTTTGGGTTCGATTGCTGATGTTGAAGAGCTCAAGAAGACTGTGGAGTGGTATGAGGAGAACTCTGGAGCAAAGCTGAATTGGCACAAGTGTGAAACAATGGTGCTCGGCAATGGTCTGGTGAGAGGGGAGGTTATAGGAACAATTGTCCCCACAGGGGAAGCAGTGCGGTACTTGGGCATCTATTTGTCGGTCTATGGGTCAGTTCTGCCCAGGCTATGGTGGGAGCAGAGAATTGGAATCTGGGAGGAGGCCCTGTGGAGTTGGGGGGGTAGACAATTTTCTCTGGCAGGACGGGTCTCAATTTTGAATGTCTACTGGCTGCCAAAGTTGTGGTACCTGGCATATCATCTGGACTTCCCAGCCTGGGTGGTGAAGTAATTGGTGAAGTTAGCGAAGGAATGGATTTGGGCTGGAAGGCAGAGTCAGATTGGTTGGAAGACCTTGTCCCTACCAGTGGCGAGAGGTGGTCTTGGGCTGGTTGATTTTCCAAAACGGTTACATTGCTTATGAGTATGGTAGCTAAAGAGGGCAGTGGAATTGCGAGGAGGTGGTTGGGTTCCTCTGCTACAGATGATCTGGGAGAGGCGGACATCATCAAGGGGCTCAACTGGCGATCTCCTCTCATTGGTTAGACTTCAGAGCACCAAGCAACTGTGATATAAAGGATTTTGGTGGGGGATAGCAGAAGGGGTGCACCGCATTGGAATTCATTGGCAGGGGAACAAAGGGGAGGAGGATTGGGACCTAGCGATGTGGAGATGGGATCGTATCCTGCTGGGTGGTGCTCCTTTAAGTGAGTTTGACATTGGTGATGGAGTGGAATGCCAAAGGGGACCAGGCCAGGATCTGTGGCCTAGCAGTTGGCAAGGTGTTGGAATTGGTGAAGAGTGGGACTGGCATGGTGTGTGGACCTGGAGTGTGGCAGTGAAAAAGTGGATGCTGCCAAAGTACTGGGTGGTCTGGTAGCGCATGCTGTGGAGGAATGTTATACTCAACTTTCGCTCAGGGCACCTTATTGTAGGAGGTTGCTTTGACTGTGAGGAGTGCCATAATGTAGGGCAGAAGGGGGGTTATGTACAGACACCTGAACATTGGCTGGGAGAGTATGAGGTGTTGGGGGATTTTTGGCAGGTAATTGGGAGATACTTGGGAGTACAGCATCAGAGGGATGAAGTACGGGAGAGGTGGGAGGACTTGAGAGATAGATTGGTAGGGGGAATAGGGAAGGAGTGGATTACTTTGGGTTGGGTATTGGCTATTTGGGTAGGACTGGCCAGTCACTGGCTATTTGTTTTTGAGGATGGGAGTCGACAGGGCTTGGGGGATCGGTTGATGCAGTGGCATAGGCTTATGGAAGACACCTTAATGGGCCAAGAAGGTTCGACACATCTTTCCAGTACCATTCGGGTTACACAACCTTTGAAGAGCACTTGCAATATCGTTTTTTGGCAAAAAGAGATTAACAACATGGTGATCAACAAGCAACCTGAAGTGCGTACTGGGCAGGGTAGCCCTAGCGCTTTTGACTGGCAGACGGTGGGGTGGGGTCTGGGCCTGGGGGGGGGTATGAGGGGGCTGCTGGCTGGGGGACATGGAAGAGGTGGAGGAGGTGGAGGAGGCCTTGGATCTGGGAGGGCGAGCTTCGTGGAGATGGTGAAGGGGAGACAACAGGCATCTGGGCTGGAGGGCTGGCTGAGGAAGGGCAAGGAGACTGAGAAGGAGAAGGTGCCGGTGCAGGGGAGAGCGGCCCTTGGAGGAGGGGGCAGTAGAGCTGGGGGAGTAGCGGCTGGAGGGAGTGTGACTACTGATGGCAGTGGGACTGTCGATCTGGAAAAAAATCCAGATGTGACGGCTGATGGCAAGGCTGAGCGGCTGAGGCTTAGACGACAAAGGGACTTGGCCGATGGTGTAACAGGTCTGGTGGTAGCCCCATTGCTCAAAAAATCGATCTCGGCATTCGCGGTTACACTGTGCTTCCGGGGCTTAGTGGTGACAGTAAAAATGGTGTTGGGGCTCATTGCTAAGCAGGTGGCAGGGGCTGCATCCGTGAAGTTTTTAAAGGGCCTGGAGGGAGTGGAGGTTGGTTTTGAGGAGGTGGCACCATTGGAGGAGGCATTGAAGGTTGGATTGGTGGTTGGAGAGGTGTGTGTTCCGATGGCACGCTGTCTGAAGTGGGATCCTAGGGTGGTCCAACTGCTGGTTAAAGGAGTGCCGATGGTGACAGCAATGGAGACGAGAAAGAGGGTTGAGGACTTCATGGCGGAATACGGAGAGGTGGTGGATGTTGGATTTCGGGTCTGGGAAGGGACTATGCTCAGGACTGGGGACGTAGATGTGCGGATTAGGCTGGCTGGGAAGGAAGCTACTGGGAAGGCGAGGGACTGGCCTTTGGCAATGGGCTGGGGAGTGATTTTGTGTAAGGTGACGAGGGTGAAGGGAAGTGAGGAGGAGGAGGAGGATTTGTTGGAAGTGCTAGAAGAGTTGGAGGGTGCTGTGGAGAAGCGAGCGAAGGCATGGGCAGCCTTTGTGGAGGTAACGTACCTGGAGGTGGTGGATGGAAAGCGGATTCGAGTGAACAAGAAGCAGTGGGAAAGGGATCAGAGGCGTAAGAGGCAGAAAGAGTTGCTGGCCAAACTGGACAACAGGCCAATGGAGAATGCGAGCGAGGGGAAGGGTGCTGGGGGTGCCAGAGCGAGTATCTGGGCTGGTGAGGGGGAGGGGAAGGACAGAAAGGAGGCAGGGGAGGACAGGGAGAAAAAGACTAGTAAGGATCTATTTGCTGATGGTATGCTGGAGGTTTGGGAGGAAGATTGGGAGGGCTCCCCTACCCCTACCCCCCTTATTAGGTATGGCCCGGCTTCCTGAAACAGGGTGGTAGAAGATGTGTAGATGCGAGGGGCCCAGAGGGTGCGATTCGGGGTTCTGGAGGTGGTGTATGGTGAACAGGTGGTGGCTGCTGGTGAGGAGGAACTGGTGGATATCCCAGAGGTGTGGGTTGAGTCTGCGAGTGTCGGAGCTGACACCACTATGTTGGAAGGTGGGAGGCCAGCGACTTCGGGGGGAAAGGAGGTGGGGAACTTACTTTGGATGTACCGGATGATGAATGACCTGGCGGTAGAAGAGTTGGGGGAGGTGAACTTGCAGGTGATGAGTGATGAGCACTGAGTTGGAATACTGTGGGGGGATGAAGTGACAAAGGCATTGAAGGCAGAAATTCTTACAGTGTACTTAGCGGAGGAAGGGTATGAGGTGGATAAGGAGAGGGAGGCAGAGATGGCAGTCATTGCGGGAGAGAGGGCTGAGTACTGCTGGAATAAGCACCATGGACTGCAGCTCTGGCAGAAGGTGTGCATTGAATATCGGGAGGAGTTCAAGGAGAAGGCCGATGATGAGATGAATGAACTGCTGGCTGGATTGGAGGCTCAGAGGAGGGAAGAGGAGGAGGTGGTGGTGGAACACAATCTGGATACGGCGCAGGAAGAGATGAGCATGGAGCAGTAGGGATCGATTGAAAACATAACATATTTCATTATGAACAGTACAACCAACATTTTTTCTCTAAATGTGAATGGGCTACGGGGGGCTACTCGATGTAGAAACATTTTTTCTTGGATGAAGGGATTGGAGGCTGATCTCTTCCTGCTGCAGGATGTTCGGTGTGAGGATGATGTTGATAAGAGGGAGTGGATGAAGGAATGGGGAGGTGCAGTGATTTGGAAGGGCAAGGTTGGAATTTTGGTTCGGAAAGATAGAGGGGAGATACAGGATGTGCGGTGCTGGGGGGAGAGACTAGTCTGGAGAGAGTGGATTCGGGCAGGTTGGGAGCCAGTTACCATTGGCTCCTGCTACTGTCCTGCAGTATGGGGTGAGCGAGTGGATTGGATGACAGGTTTACTGGAGAGCGGGAACTTTGTAGAGGCTGGGGTGGATATGCTTGGGGGTGACTTCAATATGGTTTGGGACACACTATTGGATAGAACAGATGGAGGACGAGGTGCTGAGAGCAGGAGTGGAGGACTAGCAGCTTGGGAGGAGGTTGAGAGACTAAGTGCACTGGTAGACGCTGGGAGGGAGTACTGGGGGAATAGGAGGGTTTATACACATTGGGCAGGAGGTCTGGGGACATGGATCGACTGGATCCTGACAGCCAGCTGCTGGGGCCTAGATGTTTGGAAGTCATTGGAGGTAAAATAGTGTCCATGGTCGGACCACTGGGGGCTTTTGGGATAGGGGCGCTTTGGGGGAAGTGGGGATGGGCCTGGACATTGGTGCCTCAATTCCTCTTTGTTAGATGACAAGACTCGGTGGGATGGGTGGGCTATGGACATTCAGCAGAGGGTGGAGAATTGGCAGCAGGAGGGTGTCTCAGTTGGAGTTCGGTGGATGAGGTTGAAGGAGATGGCCAAGATTTATTGGAGTGAGGCTGGCAAGGAGGCTGGGAAGCAGAGGAGGCATTGAGTGCATTGGGCTTCTACTAGATTAACTCGGCTCCTGGAGGAGTGGGCAAGGTTAAAAATGCTGGAGGGAGATGATGATTGGCAGTTAACGAGGGCTAAAATAGAGGTCAAGGAACTACAACAGGTGCTGCGAGAAGAGGAGGAAGTGAGGGTACAGGGTTTGGCTGCACGTCTCCGCTGGCAGGATTTGGAGGAAGGGGAGAGGCCTTCCAAGTTTCTTACAAGGGCTCTTAGGGCGAGATGGGTACAGCAACGGTGGGAAGCGGTGTTAGACTCCGAGGGTATACTAGTGCATGGTGTACAGGATATTCTTGGAGCGCTGAAGGAGAGATGGAGTGGATTGTAGAGTGAGGAGGAGGGTGGGGCAGATGCTGTGACTATTGGCCGAGCGTTGGAGGATTGGTACCCACCACAAGTTGAGGGGCTAGATGATTTGGTGAGGCTGGTACAGGAAGATGAGATCCACCAGGTTCTTGCCATAACAACGCCAGATATAGCACCTGGAGAGGATGGTCTGCCCTGGGACTTTTGGAAGCGAATGGTTGGAGTCCCAGGAGTGATGGGAGAGATGACAGCCTTGTGCGACTCCATTCTACAGACTGGGAGGTGGGTGGGGGAGCAAGACCTTGGGCTGGTGACGCTACTCTATAAAAACAAGGGAAGGTGGGAGGATTGGCAGAACTGGTGGCCGATAATGTTGCTTGATATGGACAGGAAGTTGGTGACCAAAGTGGTGGTGGCGAGGCTACAAAAGGTGGCCCAGCAAGTTGTGGGCATGGAGCAGAGGGGATTTGTGGGCAGTCGGCTCATCAGGGATAGCACTGCCTGGGTACATGGAGTTATTGAAGAGGTAAGAGCCTGTGGACTGGATGGGTATCTAGTCTTCTTGGACCAGGAAAAGGCCTATGACCAGGTGCGAAGAGTCTGGCTGGTGAAAGTTTTGGATAGGATGGGGGTTCTGTCCCAATTCCGGTCAGCAATGGTCAACCTACTGGAAGAGAGTAGGGCTGCACTCTTGTGCAATGGTCATTGAGAGGTAGCATTCCCCTTAGGCAGGGGGGTACCCCAGGGGGACCCATTGTCCCCCATTTTGTACGCTCTTTCTCTGGAACCCCTTATGGATAGAATTAGGCGGAAGATAGAAGGACTCTCTGTTTTTAGCATAGGATGGAAAGTTGGGGCCTTTGCAGATGACATGGTGGTTGGTCTAGGTTCGATTGCTGATGTTGAAGAACTCAAGAAGACTGTGGAGTGGTATGAGGAGCACTCGGGAGTGAAGTTGAATTGGCATAAGTGTGAAACGATGGTGCTCGGTACTGGTCTGGTGGGAGGGGAGGTTATAGGAACAATCGTCCCCACTGGTGAAGCGGTGCGGTACTTGGGCATCTATCTGTCAGTCTATGGGTCAGTGCTGCCCAGGCTCTAGTGGGAACAGAGGATTGGAATCTGGGAGGAGGCCCTGCAGAGTTGGGGGGGTAGACATTTTTCTCTGGCAGGATAGGTCTCGATTTTGAATGTCTACTGGCTACTGAAGCTATGGTACCTGGCATATCATCTGGACTTCCTGGCTTAGGTGGTGAAGAGATTGGTGAAGTCCGCAAAGGGATGGATTTGGGCAGGAAGACGGAGTCAGATTGATTGGGAGACCTTGTCCCTACTGGTGGCGAGAGGTGGTCTGGGGCTGGTTGACTTCCCAAAATGGTTACGCTGCTTGTGAGCATGGTGGCTAAAGAGGGCAGTCGAATAGTGAGGAGGTGGCTGGGTCCCTCTGCTATAGAAAATCTGGGAGAGGCGGACATCACCAAGGGGTGCAACTGGGGATCTCCTCGCATTAGTTGGACTTCAGGATATTAAGTGACTGCGATATAGGGGATTTTGGTGGGGGATAGCAGAGGGGGTGCACTGCATTGGAATTCATTGGCAGGGGAATGAAGGAGAGGAGGATTAGGGCCTGGTGATATGGAGATGGGATCATGTACTGCTGGGGGGTGCCCCTTTAATTGAGTTCGACATTGGTGATGGAATGGAATGCCAAAGGGGACTAGGCCAGGATCTGTGGCCTAGCAGTTGGCAAGGAGTCGGAATCGGCAAAGAGTGGGACTGGCATGGTGTTTGGACCTGGAGCACTGTGGTGAGAAAGTGGATGCCGCCAAAGTACTGGGTGGTCTGGTGGCGCATGCTGCGGAGGAATGTGATGCTCAACTTTCGCTTGGGACACCTCATCGCAGGGGGGTACTTTGACTGTGAGGAGTGCCATAATGTAGGGCAGGAGGGGGGTTGGGTACAGATGCCTGAACATTGGCTAGGAGAGTGTGAGGTGTTGGGGGAATTTTGGTGCGCAATTGGGGAATGCTTGGAGGTATAGCATAGGGGAGTTGAGGTACGAGAGAGGTGGGAGGACTTGAGGGAAAGATTGGTAGGGGGGATAGGGACAGAGTGGATCACATTGGGCTGGGCATTGGCTATTTGGATAGGACTGGCCAGTCACTGGTTATTTGTCTTTGAGGGTGGAAGCAGGCAGGGCTTGGGGGACCGGTTGGTGTGGTAGTACTGGCTGATGGAAGATACCTTAACAGGATGGTGGCTTGGTTGGGGGTTGCAGGGTGGTTGGAGACGCCGCTTAGTGGAGAAAATTTGTGGCCAGAGTGGGGGGAGAGTTGGTATAATGGGTGATAGGGTGATCTTTATTCGGGAGGAGGTGGGGAGGAGCCCCCCTATGGGGATTGGGTAGTGGGTGGTGATGTTGTATACTTATTCATAGACTGGTAATAAAGGCGGAGTCCAAGTGACTATAAAAAAAAAAAAAAAAGATATCTACCCAGTCCCACTCCTCACCAATCCTCACTGCCTGCTAACTACTTGGCCAAAGATCCTGACCAAGTCTCCACTGATACTCCACTCCATTACCAATATCAAACTCAGTAAGTGGAACACCCCCCAGAAGCATTCTGTCTTATTACTATATAGCTGGACCCCATAGTACCTCTCTCTCATTACTATGTCAACACAGGCCTATCTGGTGTACTCCATCCACCACTCTCCATCAGAAACCCTTATACCATAGCCATCAGCTTCTATTCAGACCACCAGAGAGAGCAAATCTCCTGAGGACCCATGAGGAGAGAATCTCATCTCTCACACCTTCTGCATCAATAGCACCCAACCCCCTCTCTGCAGTTCAACAGCCCTTTTTAACTACCAAGCTCACAGGCAGTGCAGCCACTTAGGGAAATCTACAAGGCCTAGTCCTCTCCTAACCACCGGTATGGCAAGAGTATCTCAACTGATCTGGGACCTCCTCTCTATCCAAATCCAATCTCTAGCCAGTTTCGTCAGCCTCTTCACTACCCAAGCTAAGAAGTCTAAGTAATAGGCCACATATCATAGCTTGGGGAACTAATAGGTATTCAGAATTGACACCTGCCCTACTAGAGAGATATGGCAATCTCTCCAACCTCTAAGAACCTCTCTCCAAATGGCCACCCTCCTCTCTCACCACATATGTAGCAAGACAGATCCATATACAGAAAGGAAGATACCCAGATACCACACCATCTCTCCTGTAGGGACAATTGTTCCAATGACATTTCCTCCTACCAGCTCATTCCTCAATACTATTGTCTCACACTTATGCCAGTTGAGTTTTGCCCCAGAGTATATCTCATACCATTCCACTGTCACCTTAAGTATCTCAATATCTACTACTGATCCAAGTCCAACCACCATATTATCTGCAAAGGCCCCCACCTTCCACACTACACCATACATAGAGAGCCCTGTTACCTTCCATTGTATCCTATCCATCAAAGGTTCCAATGAAAGAATATAAAGAATAGGAGACAGTGGGTCTCTCTGAGGAACTCTTCTTCCCAAGGGAAATGCCAGACCTCAGTAACTATTATACATCAGTATAGCCCTACTACTCTCCAATATATTCAATATAGATGTCTGAAATCATAGGGGAACACCAATTCTATCCAGCACCTTACCCAGTTATACCTACTGAACACAGTTATAAGTCTTCTTCTGGTCCAAAAAGACCAGTCTATCATCCAGTCCACAAGCCTGAGCCCCTTCAATGATACTATGCACCCAGGCAGTCCCATCCCTGATAAGCCTGCCTCCTATAAAGCCCCACTGCTCCTCATTTAGTACCTATTGGGCAACCTTCTATAGCCTTATAACAATCATCTTAGCCACCATCTTCCTGTCCATATCCAGAAGTATGATCAGTCTCCAGTTCTTCCAGTCCTCTCTCCTCTCCTTGTCTTTGTACAATAAGGCTACCAGCTCCAAGTCCTGCTCTCCAACCCACTCACCATTCAGAAAAACATAGTCACAGAGGGCAGCCATCTCTCCTAATACTCTAGGGACCTTTGCTATCTTCTTCCAGAAGTCCCAAGGTAACCCATCTTTTCCTGGCACTGTTCCAAGCTTAGTTGCTGCAAGAACTCTCTGGATCTCCTCCTCTTGGACTGGTATGATCAAGTCATCAAGTTTCTCTACTTGTAGCAGTTTCTACTCCTCCAGTGTATCTCCAATCACCTCTTCATCTGCACCCCCTTTCTCCTTACTCCACAGATCCCTCCATCTCTCCTTCAGTATCCCCAAGATCTATTGCATGCTATGTACTATTTCCTCCTCAGTATTAAAGACCCCATCTCATTTATGTCATACCCTCCTAGCTTAGAGGAGCCTAGACAAGTATCTAGTAGACTGCTTGCCCTTCTCAAGCCTCTGTCACTGTAGTCTGGCAGCCATTCCTTTCATATGAATCTCCTCCTTCTCTCTCAATATCTGTTGCAGCTCTACTACCTCCAATTTCACCTGCTCCAACCTCCAATCCTCTACCTCTTCAGAAGAAAGCAAATTAGCCCATTCCATCTGCAATCTAATCAATCTCTTAGAAGTACACCTTACTTGCTTCCTTCTTTGCCTCCCAGCCTCCCTACTAGCTTCTCTCTAATATATCCTTGTAGCCTCCTTCAACCTTATCCAATAGACACCCACAGATGAACTCTCATGTATCCAGCTAGTGATCTTCACTTGGATGTCCTCCACCCATGAGTCCTACAACCCTTTCTCAGCCAGCAGGAAGAAGTTAAGGCACCAATGTCTAGGTCTATCTCCACTCCCCCCAAACTGCCCCTATCCTAATAGCCCCCAGTGATCAGACTATGGACACCACTCTACCTCTAGAGTCCTCCAAACATCAACACCCCAACATTTAGCTATCAGAATCCAGTCAATCCTTATACCCAGTCTGTTCACTCAGTATATATAGATCCTCCTATTGTCCCACTGCATTCTACCCATATCTCCTAAGGAGCTAAGGTTCTTTACCTCCTCTCACTTATCTAGACCACCACTCCTCCTGCCTACACTTCTCTCTCTATCAGTTCTATCTAGCCACAGATCTTACACTATATTAAAGTCACCTCTCAGAACATCAATGCCTTCCTTCAAGAGAATGTCCTCCTCCAAAAGATCCCTAATCTACTCAATCCACTTACCCCTAACCACAGGGCAGTAGCAGGAGCCAACCCTCACTGATTCCCACCCAGGTTGATGCCATTCTCCCTAGACCAAGCAGTCACCCCAGCTCCTGATTCCACTCAAATCTCCTCTACCCTTCCTCACCAGAATTGCTACTTTACTAATCCAAACAGTAGCTCCTTCCCATTCTCTAGTTCACTCCACCTGATATTCCTCATTCTCACACCATATATCCTACAGTAAAAAGAGATCAGCCTCCAGTCCCTTAAGCTAAGTAAAAATGTTCTTACACTGCCCAGACCCCCTTAATCTATTTATATTCAGAGAGAAAATGTTAGTTATACTATTCATAAGAAATAATGTTGATTATCAATCTCATTCTCTACAAATCTGCATTCAACTCCTCCTGTGCTAAGTCTAAGCCATGTTCTGTAGCCAGTCCCTTCCCTTCAGTCACCTGTACCTCCAATCCTATTAGAAGTTCAGCCATTACCCTATTCTCTTTTTTCTCAAAGTTCTCACAATACTCTAGACATGCCTTCTGCCAGAGTTGCAAACCATGACACTCTGCCCAACAGTAGGTAGCCTGCTCACCAGCAACAACTACCAGCTCCACTTCTCTCTCCTTATCAACCTCATATCCCTCCTCCTCTAGGAAAATCATAAGAATCTCTGCCTTCAGGTCCTCCACCACTCCTTCTCTATACAGAATCCCCATCTAATACTCCTCACTCATCACTTGCAGGTCCACTTCTCTCAACTCCTTAGTTATGAAGTTATCCATCATCTTGCTTATGTACAGCAGGTTCCCCACCTTCTTCCTTCTAGGCATCTCTGGTCTTCCCATATCTATCATTGTGGTATCTGCCCCTATACTGGCAGTCTTATCCCATCTCTTCTCAGGAATATCTACCAGCTCATCCTTGCTAACTGCCACCATCTGTCCTCCTTCTGCCATATCAGAAACCCCAAAGTATATCTGCTGAGTACCCCATATTAGCTCATCCTCTGCTATCTGACCCCTCACAGCTGGACTCCATCTGATCAGAGGAGGAGTGTCATCCAAGACTGGGTCCCAGACCTTGAATGTACCATCAGCAAATGGGTCCTTGTGTGGCACCTTCTCAGCCCCTTCCAGGTCCTCCTCCTTATCTCCTTCTCTCTTGCTAGTCTAGACACTTACCTCTATATCCCCAGATTTCTCAGGGCCTCTAGCCTTCATCTTTGCCCCTCTCTCTATGCTTACCAGCAACTCCCTCTGCCTCCTGCACCCTTGAGCCCTCTCCCACTACCTCTTGTCAGTGTGAATATGCTTTCCATCAATAATCTCTAGATGTGTTGACTCTACATACAACTTCCAGGCCTTCACCCTCTACTCAACAGCATCACTCAACTCCTCTAGAGCCTCTAACAAGTCCTCCTCCTCCTCTTCACTCTCTCTTACCCTCAATATCTTACAGACAAAGATCCCTCACATTAACACCAAGGGCCAGTTGCTCATCTTCTCTATGGCCTCTCTTCCAGCCAGTCTAATTCTGATATCCACATCACCTATCCTGAAAGAGGTCCCCTCCCACATCTAGAAACTGACATCCACCATATTACCATACTCCACCATCACCTCCTCCACCCTCCTCCTAGTCTCCTCCTTAATCACTATAGGCACTCTCTTTACTAGCAACTATACCACCCTGGGGTCCTATCTCAGACAGTACACTATAGGGACTACTACTTCCCTGACTGCCACTCCAGTCTTCAGAGCCTCTTTCAGTGGGCCTATCTCCTCAAAGCCCACCTCAACCCCCTCCAGACCCTTCAGGAACTTCACCAAGGCAGTCTCAGCCACCTGCTTTGAGATAAGCCCCAGGACCATCCTCACCATTACCACCAAGCCCTGAAAGTACAAGATAGTTACAAACTCTGAGCTCGACTTCTTGAGCAATGGTGCCACTGCCAGCCCTGTCATACTATCTGCCAGGTCCCCCTTCCACATTGGGAACCCCTGTCTCATCTTGCTATCAGCTGTCATATTTTTTTTTTTTTTTCTGATTCTCTGTTACACTCCCATCAATAGTCACTCCCCCAGCCACAGCACCTCTAGCACCTATACTTGCATCCCCTACCTGAGTACCACTCCCACTCTCAATACTTGTCTTGCCCTTTCCCTCAGCAGTACCAGCCCTAGTTCTAGCTGGCCATCTACTTGCCTTTACCTTGTCTGTAAAGCTAGAGGAGTCAGACCTCCCCCAGTTCTACCTGATACTGGTCCTTCTCCAGAGCCTTCTCTACCCTTTGACTCTCCAAAGGCCCCCATCCCCAGGCCATAACCTCTCTCCACATACTGCCAGCCAAATGCTCTAGATCCATCTGACCCAGCATACCCATCAGAACTCTTGCTCAATAATATTTTTATAGTACCTTTTCTTTAAGTTGTGTTGAAAACCATTGCTTGAAGTTGGTGTAATATGAATTATATAAGCCTAGCTTACCTCTGTTAATAGGTAAAGTCAGAACCTCCCAGTCTATCTGACTTCATCTTCTAGTCCAAATCTATAATCTTGCTATCTTTAGAAGTTACCTAATCATAAAGTCCAGATGATACCCCATATACTATAGCTTTGATAGCCAATATACAATCAGCACCATCACTCTTCCTGCTAAGGAAATATACCAACTACCCCACCTCAAGAGAACATTCCCCCATATCAGTAGCTACTATTCCCACCAAGTATGGGGCAGAAGAGACCCATATACTGAAAAGTATATTCCCAAGTACTAGACCAGTTCTTCTGCTGGAACCACTATTCCAATCATGTTGCCACCAACTATTTCACTATTTAGCACCAGAGTCTCACATTTGTACCAGTTGAGTTAAGCACCTGAGCCCCTCTCATACCATTCTACAGTCCTTCTTAATTCCTCAACATCCTCTAAAGAACCCAGTCTAATCACTATATCATCTGCAAAAGCCCCAACCTTCTAGTTAATCCCCAAAATGTCTAAACCCCTGATTCTATGCTGGATCCTATCCAATAGAGTCTCCAAGGAGAGGGCATAAAGGATGAGTGATAAAGAATCCTCTTGCAGCACTCTATGACCAAGTGAAAAAGTCACTCTTCTGTATTCATTCACTACTAATACTGCTTGACTATTCTCTAATAGATTGATTAATGACTGTAAACCCCAGGGGAATTCTAATATATTTCAGCACTCTCTCTAGCCAGGCCCTTCTCACTCTGTCATATGCCTTCTCCTGATTCAGAAATACTAAGCAGCCATCAACCCCAGCTGCCCAAGTATTTTCAATCATCTCATGGATCTAGGCAGTTCTATCTCTAATTAACTGATCACCTACAAATCTCCTCTGCCCCACTCTCAGTACTTGCTGAGTGATCTCCTACAGCCTAGTCACCAAGATCTTCATCACTAGCTTGCAGTCTATATCAAGGAGTATTATTGGCTGTCAGTTCTTCCAATCTTCTCTTCTCTTTTTATCCTTATAGAACAAAGAGACCAGCCCTAGGCACTGGCCCCCAATCTAAGTTCCAGATTAAAGTACCTCATCACACATCACCATTATCTCTTTCAGTATTACCTCCACCCTAATTATCTTCTTCCAAAAATCCCAGGATAGCTCATCCTCTTCTGGAGCTGTCCTCTTACATGTTGAAACCAAGATCTTGTATACCTCCTCTCTCTGCACTAGGTCTCCCAGTAACCCCAGGTCCATTGCTGGGTCTAGATACCAATCTTCCAACTACCATTTAATGTTCAGGGCATTCTTATCTCCTTTTTTTTTTTTTTTTTTTTTTTTTTTTTTTTTTTTTTTTTAATGGTCTCAATGTCCTGTGGATTTTTATTGGCAGAGAACCTAGACTATATAGACCTAATCCCTCCCCCACCATCTATCTAGCTCTTCTCTTTTTTTTTCCTTTTTTTTTTTTTTAATGGACTCAATGTCCTGTGGATTTTTATTGGAAGAGAACCTCGACTATATAGACCAAAACCCTCCCCCACCATCTATCAAGCACTGCTCTTTTATTAACCTAGGCTAGTTATTGTCTAGTTGTTTTTTTTTTTTTTTTTTA
>RBNI01002809.1:0-17451 GCA_003990745.1 Jimgerdemannia flammicorona
ATCAATTCTCCTGGATTCCCCTTTCTTGGGAACTGGGGTGATAATGACAGAGTTATAGTAGTAGAGAGTGAGCCCACAAACCACATATATCTGGAAGAAGAAGGACAAGGCTTTGGACAGGCTACAGAGAGCATCTTTCTTACCTGTTATCACCTGAAGTCCAGATATATAGAGTCAGTCCCATAAGTCTTTAAGAGAGAATAGCTACAGATAGCTCTCCAAACTACAGTTTGGTTAAATCAAGACTGACATTCAGCTCCTTTCTCCGCTACCTTACTGGTCACAAGATTTGGTAGGCAACCTTCTGAGTCCCCTTTCCCCTATTATTACCCCCTATACCTCAGGTTGGTTTGCTGTACCTGCATGGGCATGGTGGGAGGAGGGCAATGGTTTTGAGTTGCCCCTTTATCGGTGTCAGATCAGTGTCTTCTCCACTTTTTTGCAGTTTCTGGTACCTTCAGCTGCATCTGGAGTACATCCGTTTTGGTGCAGCGCCTTCTTCCTTTTGCCGTCACCAACAAGGTGCTATCTCGGTGTGTCTCAGGCTACGTAGGGAGTCAGCTGACCTTGGGTATCAAGTGCTCAGTGTAGGTTATCTGCAGGTCCTCGGTGTCTATGGTGGGGCCCTCTGGCTTTGGTAAGCTTCCCGGCAAGCACGGTTCTGGCGTAGGTGACTGCTTTTCAGGTGATGTCGGGATGGGAGGGAAGATGGCCATCACAGATAGGAGGAAGGGCGATAACAGTAAACCAGTAGGGTACCAGGCTGGGGGCAGTCATTGGGGCTGGGGTAGATGTTACTTCAGTAGGGCCTTTTGATTGGTGCAGCATGGTTAGGTGGTAGGTGACACTCTCGGCTTCTTTTGGCAGATAGCGAAGTGAGGCCCCAGTCGTTAGAGGGGGTCAGGGGGCCCGAGGCTATCTATTTCAGGTGTCTTGGCTGCACTCAACTGGAACTGAGAGCTGACATGGCAATGTGATTGAGGCCTACAGGCTTGAGTAGTGGAGTATTGGGGGTTTCCTCCCGCCTCACATGTAAGTCCTTTACTTACCTCAACTGGGAGAACCAGGCCCTACCCACCATGTTGTACTTTGATGAGGGTTTTTTCTTTACCTATCATTCTCTTTGGGGTGGTAGGGGCTATTCTATTTGGCTCGGGCATGGCCTTGTACATATGTTGGGTTCTCTAGCATGCGCTTTCAGTCGTTGGTGTATGGTTGGGTTTCCCCTAGTGGTAGGGAGAGCATGGTGCGCAGAATGAGGTGTGGGCCAATATAGGCCCTGCTGCACCTGGCATAGTCGAGCTGCTGGACAATAGCTAGCCTAGATTAATGGGGGAGCAGTACTTGGTGGGTGGTGAGGGAGGGTTTTGACCTATATAGTCTAGGTTCCCTTCCAATAAAAATCTGTTGGACATGAGTCTATTAAAAAAAAAAAAATAGAGTGAGACATTCAGTTGACTGAAGATAGTGGTGAAGTGAGTAACTATATCATCAAAATCCAAGATAGTAAGAGAGTAAGATTGGAGAGAGGTAGAGGGAGTAGAGTGATATACTTGCTTAAAATTACAAATGGCATTAGAGACCAAAAATATACTATTGCTGAGGGAGTGACACTGTCCTAATCTCTCTTAAATCATGAGCTAAGAATGTTCTCACAAACTAACTATAGACCAAAGGTCAAAAGAGAGTCAAGAGAATCTACAAACTGCTGGCAATCGTCTACAGATCAAAAGCTAGTAATATGATCTCGAATAGAGTAAATGGACTTAATAATAGTATTATAAACAATATCTGTTGATTTCTGAAGATGAGCTTGAATGACCAGATTAGTCAGGTATTTCGCATAGTAGTGATGAATGCTAGCTAAGGTGGCAACTAGCAAGTGGGAGAAGGAAAAGGAGTTAGTGAAAAGGGAGGGGTGGTTGATAGTGATGTTAGGGTTAGGGTTAGGGTTAGGGTGAAGGTTGTGAGGTTTAAGCAAAGATTTGTACAAGAAATTGACAGAGTCGAGCAATAGCCATGTTAGATCATGGAAATCTTTTGAACATCTCTCATCAGATTTGCTATTGGTTAAATACCTTTCACTTATCTGCATTAGACTTAGTAATTAATTACTGTTTACACAATATAACACGAAATTAATCATGAATGAGAGTGAATTACTTCTTGGGTTTACAATTTGGTAGCTTTAATTTACAGATCAAATGGCATTAAAATAAAATTTTAATTAAGTTGTAATTGTATTACTGAGCGATTTTTCTTTAAGATTAGGGTCAGGCGCATGCTACTGATTAGAAGGGTTAGGGATAGGATAGGGTTAGGGTTAGGCTTCAAGATAGAATTTATTCATTGTAGAGAAGATAAGATATATCGAAGCAAAAAAAGACAAAGACTCTTAAGATAAGAAAAGCAAAACAAGGCCAGTAAAGTAAACAACTTGCTAAGAAGTACAAAACAAGGGCCAGAGAGGTGACCACTCTATGGACGGGCTGGATAAAACCATTTTGTCACAGCTGTAGAGACAATAAATGTGAAAAGCAAGAAAAAGAAAGGCTAAGATATAATACACGTTCACCTGGTGCCAACTACAGGAACCGTCAACAACTGAACACCAAACGATTAACATGAGATAAATAACTCAATGCACTCTCAACAACAAGAGGAACTAACCAGGCCAACGAGGGGAAAGAAAGGAGTAAAGAAAATGTGCGATCGCTCGATCACTCAAGCATCTTCATAATCTCAGTCAGGCAGAACCCGACCGTGATATGGTCACCAGAATTATACATAGCATCTATAGCATGATAGGCTGTCTCGTGAAGAGTATGAAGAGGGTGAAGTTCTTCCTGCCATTCATCATTGGTAAACCAATCAAGTTATTCATCTTAATCAGAAGAACCTCGGAATGTGGAATATGAACCATCAAGAAGACCGCACCTGAGGAGATGGCCACGATAAAACCGGTCTCTACAGGGGCAGGGGCAGAGTTGGCCAAAGTAGCCATAGTGCCAGGCAAGCACTGAGCGCACAAGCTGGGGGGGAAAGGAAAGGACACAATCAGCGCACCATGACAGCAAGCAGCCTTTGGGGATGATATACCGAATGAGAGCCTGGGAGGAGGAAGCCTATTCCTGGAGCAACTGATTCCAGAGGAAGGTCTGGAGGAAGGAGCAGAGCGAGCGAGTCTTGCGGACCTGGGGATGGAGGTCCCAGTACCAGTTGAGGAAGTCAAGCCAAGAAGTCCAATGCCAGAACTTATCAATAATAGAACCCGGGGGACGCGTGACAAAGCGCTCGCTGAGGGGACCGATGGGATTGTTGCCAGACTTGCTACACCAATCCAGATAGGCTTCGAACATGCAGCAGAGGTCGGACGTATGATGAAGAAAGGAGGGGAGGCTCAGAATCGAGCTGCCAAGCAAGGGATGGCCAGAGAACCCAACCACCCAAGCGACAGTGTCATCAAAGATCTGCTCAGGACACTTCAACACCTGAAGCCCCATGGTAGTAGCCGAATAGGAAGTGCATAGAAGGGGAAGGCCATACTCTAGCTGAGGCCTGATGAAAGTCCGTATGATGGCCAGCTAGACCATTGGTGACTAGAGGGGACCACGGGCACAGCAGAACCCAAGAGTTCACTTCACCTTCGCCGCATTCTGCATCGAGAGTTCGACAAAGTCAAATCCTCGGATAGTATAAGGGATGCTCAGGTATACGTAAGAGGGGGATCGCGGGCAAGGCTCACCTCCAATCCACACGGTACAGTCAGCAGGGCCAATATAACTACATTTCTTGGGATTGAGTTCCATACCGTTCACCAGAAGCCAATTCTCACAAAAGTCAACCATCCTTTGCCCTTCCGCGGCAGTGTGGGGGTGGGTAAGGGCAATATTATCAGCAAAGAAAAGCCTGAGTGGAAAGTCGTACTCCTTAAACTATTTATCGAAGGAGGCGGCGAGGGGGTCGATAAAGATATCAAAAAGCCATGGGGAGAGGAGAGAGCCCTGAAAAAGGCCATGCTCAGTGGGGACTGAAGGGGTGATGAGGCCATTAACAACTACCTGATAAGAACAGTGGTTGAACAGGCTTTGGATAATGCTAAGAAGGGCTGCATCAGCATCTCGTGCCTCAAGATGGGAAAGAATAAGCTTGAGGGAGACTCGATCATACGCCTGCCAGAGGTCAAGAAAGACACAGTGGCCCCATCTCTTGGCCCACATCTCATGCGAAAGCAAGACATAGGAGAGGGATGAGAAGTGGGTTCGGAAGCCGCCTTGGCAGTGCAACATTTCTGTCAGGCCACTTCAGCTCTTGACATATCCTTCCAAACTCTGCTCAAAGAGTCTACGAAACATTTCAGTCAGAGCAATAGGGCAAAACCCATCAATCATCTGTGAATCCTCCTTCTTAGGGATTGGGGTGATAATGGCAGAGTTTCAGTAGTAGAGAGTGAGCCCCTAGACCACGCACATCTGGAAGAAGAAGGACAAGGCTTTGGAGAGGCTACAGGGAGTATCATTCTCACCCACCATCACCTGAAGGATCCAGACATGCAAGGAATCGGCCCCACAGGCCTTCGAGAGGGGGTAGCTATGGATAGCCCTCCAAACCGCTAGCTGGTCAAACCAGCCCTACAGTTCAAGAGCACCTACGCCAAGAGAGAAGATATCCTCGAAGTCATCAAGATGGAGAGAGGCATCCAGCTGCCCAATGATAGTGCTAAAATATGTAACCACATCATCGAACACTGGAATAGTAGGGGAGCAAGACTGGAGAGAGGCGAGGGTAGTGGAGCGATATGCCCACTTAAACCCACAAATGGCATTAGAGACTGAAAATGCACTGTTAAGGAGGTCCCGCCAAGGGAGCGGTGCCACCCTGATCTCTCTAGCATCATATGAACCAAGAATATCCTCACAAACTGACTGTAGACCAGAGGTCAAAAGAGTATCCAGAGAAACCATGAACTGCTGGTGATCTTCCACAGAGTGAAAGCTAGTGACATGGTCTCAGATAGAATAGATGGATCTGGCAACAGTATCGCAAATTATATCTGCTGATTCCCGAAGGTGAGCTTGAACGACCAGATCAGTCAGGTACTTCGCAGAGAAACAGCAGACGCCAGCCAATGCAGCAACCGGCAAGGGAGAGAAGGGAAAGGAGACTGTAAGGAAGGAGGGGTGGTCGGTAGCAACAGGAGGGGTGGAGTAAGAGAGTGACGCGTGGAGGGATGCGGTGGCGAACGTGTGATCAATGCACGTGGAACCAGCTACTGGGGTCAAGTGATCCAATGAGCATGTCATTATCGAGATGTTGATGACATCCATCTAGTCGTGAGGACCAGAGGTGGCATCACCAAGGCAGGCACCGAAATGAGTATTGATGTCACTGATCAAGAGTGCCTTACTTGAAAAGGAACCAGATACAAGATCACAGAAACCACCAATAGGAAGAGAGGGGGGGGGGTAAATCCCGACCAAAGCCAGGCCCTGGAACATGAGCCGGATATAGAAGGGGTCATCGGAGGACCCAGAAACAAGTGGGGTGAATCAGTTTAACACAAGGACCATGAGCCCACTATTCTGATGGCCCACGATCCAGTGCGACGCTGGAGGAGAAGACATGTGAACGAGTGGAGAGAGATACAGCAAAATGTGCCATGTTTCACATATGAAAAGAACGTCGAAGGCAGGACCAATCAACTGACAGAGTAAATCGAACTTGTCCTGAGTTAGTCCATGTATATTGAGAAACCTGACTCTCATTGTGGGCTGGGCACGTTAGTGCCAACAGCATGGGAAGCACTGGAGAAAGAAGCTTTGACTTCCAAATCCATCGCCATCTCATCAGTTACAGCCACAGTACCACCTATCTTCAAAGTAGGGCCGGCTGATGGGGAGGTGATAGAGGGGAGAGTAAGGCCGAGTTCCACGGCTCAAGCTCGGTAGAAGATCTATACCTCAGGCCTCTTGGCAGTGGCATTACCAGCCAACTGCCAGACCTGAGTGTAAAATGATTGGAGTACCCATGTCTTCATGGCCTCTGTGGCATTCTTGTTGCGTAGGAGTGCGGGGTCCCAGGCCATGAGTACTGAGAATCTGAGCACCTTCATCTTCTTTTGGAATATCGTAACATAGTCCAGGCAGAGAAGGAATTCAATAGTCGATGCCGAGACATACAATATATTGAGAACTTTTGACAACATCACATGGACGTCATACAAGTTCTTCTGAATCT
Source organism: Jimgerdemannia flammicorona (assembly GCA_003990745.1). Classification (NCBI taxonomy): domain Eukaryota; kingdom Fungi; phylum Mucoromycota; class Endogonomycetes; order Endogonales; family Endogonaceae; genus Jimgerdemannia; species Jimgerdemannia flammicorona. The sequence goes on from RBNI01002809.1 coordinate 6,238, forward strand.
GCCTGATCTTAAGATGGGCAAACCTGTCGACATAAATGTGCTGCAGCTGAGCACCCTTCTCAGTTGGTGACAAATAGGAAGTTAGCTTGCAGGTCATACATGAGAGGGCAGCAGCAGCAGCAGCTCTCTCTAGCTCGGGGTAGGCCTGGGTCCTATCTTTGATAGAAACCTTCTTAGCGGCAGCGGTGTACGATTTGGGGGGGGCGGAGGTCGAAGCGGGGGATAAAGACGGGCCGGCGGTACTGGATCCCACAGATGTAGCCTGAGGCACTGGCCCGGGAGCCTTGGCCTTGCTCTTTTTTGGGGGCACGGCTTTAGCGGCTAGAGGCGTAACCGTGAGAGTTGCCTCCTTTGGCAGTGCACCAGACTGTAATACTGCGGCTTTAGCAGCCTGCTTGTCTGCTCTCTTCTGGGCCTTTGACCACATATTTGCGGCAGAATCAGTAGGAGGGGGGGCCGAGGACTTGGGGGAGGCAGTTATAGAAGGGGCGGTAGGGGTACTTCCCGAAGAAGTACCAGATGATGAGGGAGTGGTAGGCACAGATCACGCAGCAAGCTGTGCCATCAGCTGGGTATTGATTTTGGCCAGATCGGCCACCTGAGTCACCAGATCCGAGATCTGCTTCCTCATTACAGCCATCTCCAAGACCAAATTGGGGTCAGCTGAGGGGCCTACTCTACCGGTAGTCGGGGTCATTCCCAAACTAGTGTTCGGGCAACCATATTTGTTCTGATTAAGGGGCGGGGGCATGGGAGAGAAGGACAGGTGCTGGGCGTCGTGGTCTGAATCAGAAGAGATCGCAATCTCTTCGTTATCTTCCGTATCACGCAGGGAAGATAAATATGCTGATATTACACGTACATCCCCGCATAACCTGCATGTTGCCATAAAGCTACCCTCACCGAAGCCAAGAGAAAGGAGACCGATGCCGCGACATTCAGCGTAGCAGAGAGAGGCGCCGAAGTATGCGAAGAGATGAGCAGCGAAGCTGTCATCACCGACAAGGAGGAGAAGGCTGATATTACCGGAATAGACGAAGGTGTGTTTGTTTATATTTGGGAAATTGTGAAATGTGGGTCACATGACGTTTGTTTGTACAATATAAAAATAATGAGGAAGGGGGTATTTATACTTGATGGGAGGCTTAGCTAATCAAAGTGACTGCTTTCTTAATTTGGAATAGCTTCGGGCCATAAAGCTGAGTCTAGCCAAATGGGGAAATCATGTGAGTGGGTCAGGGTTAGGGTTAGGGTTAGGCTTAGGCTTCAAGTAAGAATTTATTCATTGTAGAGAAGATGAGATACATTGGAGCAATAAAAGACAAAGACTCCTAAGATGAGAAAGAGCAAAACAAGGCCAGCGAAGTAAACAACTAGCTAAGAAGTACAAACAGAGACCAGGGAGGTGACTACCCTAGGGACGGGCTGGATAAAACCATTTTGTCATGGCTGTAAGGATAATAAATGCTAAAAGCAAAGAAAAGAAACACTAAGATATAATACATGTTTACCCGGTACCAACTACAAGAACTGTATTGACAACCAAACACCAAGCGACTGACATGAGATGAATAACTCAATGCACTCTCATCAACAAGGGAACCAACTGGGCCAATGAGGGGAAAGAAAGAAGTAAAGAAAATATGCGATTGCTCGATCACCCAAGCATCTTCATAATCTTGGTCAAGCAGAACCTGACTGCGAGATGGTCACCAGAATTACACATGGTGTCAATGGCATGGTAGGCAGTCTTGTGAAGAGCGTGAAGAGGGTAGGCGCGAAGCTCCTCCTGCCATTCATCATCGGTAAACCAATTGAGCTATTCGTCATGATCAGAAGAACCTCGGAATGCAAAGTAAGAACCATCGAGAAGACCGCACCTACGAAGATAGCTATGATAAAACCGATCTCTACAGGGGCAGGGGTGGGGTTGGCCAAAATAGCTATAATACCAGGTAAGCACAAATCGCACAAGCTGGGGTGGGAAGGAGAGAACACAGTCGATGCCTCGGGACCGTAAATGGCCCTTAGTGGTGATATACCAAATGAGCACCTGAGAGGAGGAGGCCTATTCCTGGAGCAGCTAGTCCTGAAGAAATGACTGGAGGAAGGAGCGGAGCGAGCAAGTCTTGTGAACCTGGGGATGGAGGTCCCAGTACCAGTCGAGGAAGTCAAGCCAAGAGGTCCAATACCAGAACTTTTCAATGATAGAACCCGGGGGACTCGCGATAAATCACTCACTAAGTGGGCTGATAGGGTTGTTGCTAGACTTGCTACACCAATCCAGATGGGCTTGGAATATGCAGCAGAGATCCGACATATGACAAAGGAAGGAAGGGAGGCCGAGAATTGAACTGCCAAGCAAAGGATGGCCGGAGAACCTGACCACCCAAGCAACAGCGTCATCAAAGACCTGCTCAGGACGCTTCAACACCTGAAGCCCTGTGGTAGTAGCTGGGCAGGAAGCTCAAAGGAGGGGAAGGCCATATTCCAGCTGCAGCCTGATGAAAGTTCATACAATTGCCAGCTTGACCATTGGCGACCAGAGGGAACCACGGGCATAGCAGAACCCAAGAGTTCATTCTGCCTTCGCCACATTCTGCAATGCCAGGTCAATAAAGTCAAACCCTTTGTTGGTGTACGGCATACCCAGGTATATGTAGGAGGGGGGTCACAGGCAGGGCTCGCCCCCGATCTGCACAGTACAGTCAGCAGGGCCAATGTAACCGCACTTCTTGGGATTGAGCTCCATGCAGTTCACCAGAAGTCAATCTTCGCAAAAGTCAATCATCCTTTGACCCTCTGCAGCAGTGTGGGGGGTGAGGGCGATATTATCTGTGAAGAAGAGCCTGAGGAGAAAGTCGTACTCCTTAAACTGTTCATCAAAGGAGGTGGCAAGGGGGTCGATAAAGACATCAAAGAGTCAGGGAGAGAGGAGGGAGCCCTGAAAAAGGCCATGCTCAGTGGGGACCAAAGGGGTAACGAGGCCATTAACAACTATCTAATAGGAACAGTAGTTAAACAGGCTTTGGATAATGCTAAGGAGGGCTGCATCAGCACCTCATGCCTTAAGACGAGAAAGAATAGCTTGAGGTGAACTCGATCGTATACTTGCCAAAGATCAAGAAAGATGTGATAGTTTCATCCCTTAGCCCACGTCTCATGCGAAAGCAAGATATGGGAAAGAGACGAGAAGCGGGTCCGGAAGCCACCTTGGCAGCACGACATTTCTATCAGACTACTTTAGCTCTTGACATATCCTTCCAAATATTGCTTGAAGAGTCTATGAAACATTTCGGTAAGAGCAATAGGGTGAAATCCATCAATCGTCCGTGATTCCTCCTTCTTGGGAACTGGGGTGATAATGGCGGAATTCCAGTAGCGGGGAGTGAGCCCCCAAATCATGTACATCTGGAAGAAGAAGGAAAGGGCTTTGGAGAGGCTACAGGGGGCATTGACCTCACCCGTCATCACCTGAAGGATCCGGATGTGCAAGGAATCGGCCCAACAGGCCTATGAGAGGGGGTAGCTGTGGATAGCCCTCCAAACCGCCAGCTGGTCAAACCAACCCTGCAGTCCAAGAGCACCCACGCCAAGGGAGAAGACGTCCTCAGAGTCATCGAGATGGAGAGAGGCGTCTGGTTGGCCAAAGATAGTGGTTAAGTAAGCAACTACATCGTCGAACACCGGGACAGTGGGGGAGCAAGATTGAAGGGGGGTGAGGGGGGTGGAGCGATACGCTCGCTTAAAACCATGAATGATATCAGAGATCGAAGATGCACTGCGAAGGAGGACCCGCCGAGGGAGCGGCACTGCCCTGATCTCTCTTACATCATATGAGCCAAGAATATCCTCACAAACTGACTGTAGACTAGAGGTCAAAGGGCATCCAGGGAATCCACAAACTGCTGGCAATCTTCCACAGAGTGAAAGCTAGCTACATGGTCCTGGACAGAGTAGATGGACCTGACTACAGTATCGCAAATGATATTTGCAGATTCCCAAAGATGAGCTTGAATGACTGGATCGGTCAGATATTTCACAGAGAAGTGGCGGACGCCAGCCAAGACAGCGATCGGCAAGGGGGAGAAGGGAAAGGAGATGGTGAGGAGGGAGGGGTGGTCGGTAGTGACAGGAGGGGTGGTGTAGGTGAGGGATGCATGGAGAGATGCAGTGGCAAATGCATGGTCAACGTACATAGAATCAGCCACCAGGGTGAGGTGGTTCAATGACCACATCATCAAGGAGGTATCGACGACATCCAACTGATCAAGGGACCAGAGGTGACATCACCAAGGCGAGTACCGAAGCGAATATTGATGTCACTGATCAAGAGCACCTTATCCGGAAAGGGACCAGATACAAGATCACGGAAACCACCAATGGGAAGAGAGGGGGGGGCGTAAACCTGACCAAAGCCAGCTCCTGGAAGGTGAGCCGGATATAGAAGGGGTCAGCGGAGGACCCGGAAATGAGAGGGGTAAATCGGTTTGACATAAGGACCATGAGCCCACCATTCTGGTGGCCCACGATCCTGTGCGACGCTGGAGGAGAGGACATGTTAATGAGCAGAGAGAGATACAGCAGAATGTGCCACGTTTCACATATGAAAAGAACATCGAGGGCAGGACCAATTAGCCGACTGAGCACATCGAACTTGTCCTGGGTTAGTCTGTGTGCATTAAGGAATCTGACTCTCATTGTAGGCTGGGCGTGTTAGCACCAACAGCATGAGAAGTACCTGAAGAGGAAGCTATGGCTTCCAAATCCATCGCCATGTCCCCAGTCAAGACCACAGTACCACCTGCTTTCGAAGTAGGGCCGGCCATCGGGGAGGCGGGGGAGGGGAAAGTGAGGCCGAGTTCCGCAGCCCAAGCTCTGTAGAAGGTCTACACCTCAGGCCTCTTTGCAGTGGCATCGCCAGCCAACTGCCGGACCCAAGCGTGGAATGATTGGAGTACCCATGCCTTCATGGCCTCAATGGCATTCTTGTTGAGTGAGAGTGCAGGGTCCCAGGCCGAAAGCACCAAGAACCCGAGCGCCTTCATCTTCTTTTGGAAGGCTGTGACATAATCAGGGTAGAGAAGGAATTCGATAGTCAATGCCAAGACGTATGACATGTTGAGAACCTTTGACAACATAACATGGATGTCGTACAAGTTCTTCTGGACCTGCCCGATCTTAAGATGGGCAAACCTGTCAACGTAAACGTGCTGCAGCCGAGCACCCTTCTTAGTCGGCGACAAATGAGAGGTCGGCTTGTGGGTCATATGCGAGAGGGCGGTGGCAGCTGCAGCCCTCTCTGGCTCGGGGTAGGCCTGGGTCCTATCCTTAATAGAGACCTTCTTGGCAGTGGCGGCATACAATTTGGGGGAGGAGGGGGCTGAAGCAGGGGATGAAGGTGGACTGGTGGCACTGGGTCCCACAGGCGTAGCCTGGGGCACTGGCTCAGGGGCCTTGGCCTTACTCTTTTTAGGGGGCGTGGCCTTAACAGCCGAAGGCACAACCGTGGGAGTTGCCTCCTTTGGCGGCACACCAGACTGTGACGCAGCGGCTTTAGCGGCCCGCTTGTCTGCTCTTTTCTGGGCCTTCGACCATGTGTTTGTAGCAGGACCAGTAGGAGGGGGGCCGAGGACTTGGGGGGGCAGATGTGGAAGGGTCGGCGGGGGTACTTCCTGAATTCGCGGATATGCTAAGGACTGGGGGCTGGCCGATGGGAGCCCGTAGGGATCAGGATGGAGGGAAGGGGAAACAGAAGGCTGAGGTTGCTGGGGGAGCTGGGCCTTCGCTGGTGGGAGGTGGGAGAAGTGAAGGGGCTACTGGGGGTAGTGGCAGGACTGCTGATGGTGGCGTGACGGTGAATCTGGAGAAAAAAAGAGATGTGACGGCTAATGGCCAGGGGGGACAGGGGTTCCCGATGTGGAAGGGGGACCTGGCAGATGGTGTGACGGGGCTGGCGGTGACCCCATTACTCAAGAAATCAATCTCAGAGTTCGCAGTGACCTTGTGCTTCCGAGGCTTGGCAGTGATGGCAAGGATGGTTCTGGGGCTTATCTCGAAGCAGGTGGCTGGGGCGGCTTCAGTGAAGTTCTTGAAGGGTCTGGAGGGGATCGAGGTGGGCTTTGAGGAGGCAGGTCCACTGGATGAGGCACTGAAGACTGGTGTTGTGGTTGGGGAGGTGGTGGTCCCCATGGTGCAGTGCTTGCGTTGGGACCCCAGGGTAGTGCAGCTTCGGGTGAAGGGGGTGCCCACGGTGACTAAGGAGGAGATAAGGAAGAGGGTGGAGAAGGTGATGTTGGAGTATGGTGACATTGTGGACGTCGGCTTTCAAGTATGGGAGGGGACTGAGATCAGGACGGGAGATGTGGATGTCAGGATTCGGCTGGCAGGCAAGGAGGCCACGGGGAAGGGGAGTGACTGGCCCTCAGTGCTGATGTGGGGGGCCTTTGTCTGCAAGGTGTCAAGGGTAAAAGGGAGTGAAGAGGAGGAGGAGGATTTGTTGGAGGCACTAGAGGAGCTGGGTGGTGCTGTGGAGAGGAGGGCGAAGGCCTGGAAATTGTATGAGAAGTCGACGCATCTCGAAGTGGTGGGTGGGAAGCATGTCCGTATGGATAAGAAGCAGTTGGAGTGGGCCCAGGAGCGCTTGAGATAGAGAGAGCTGTTGGCGAGTATGACAGGAGAGGTGAAGAAGACGACAGTTAGAACTGAGGAGTCTGGAGGTGCTGAAGCCAGTGTCTGGGCTGGGAAAAGAGGAGAGGAGATAGAGGCCAAGGAGGCAGGGGCTGGAGGGGCGCAGGGCAAGAACCCGTTTGCAGATGGTACCTTTGAAGTGTGGGAGCCGGAGTTAGATGCCACCCCCCCCCTACTTATCAGGAGGGGCCCAGTTGGGAAGAGAGGGCTGATGGTGGATGCAAAGATGCAGGGGGCCCAGCAGGTGTGCTTTGGGGTTCCTGATGTGGGGCAAGGGGGTCAGGTGGTGGCGGTCGGCGAGGACGAGCTGGTGGATATTCCTGAGGAGGAGTGGGATGAGGCTGCTAGTGTTGGAGCTGACACTACGATGCTGGAGGCAGGGCGGCCAGGGACCCTGGGAGAGAAGGAGGTGGGGAACCTGTTGTGGATATGCATAGTGATGGACAATCTGGCGGCTGAAGCTTTGGGAGAAGTGGACTTGCAAGTGATGCCTGAGGAGCATTGGGCAAGGATTCTGCATGGAGATGGAGTGGAGGAGGCTCTGAAGGTGGAGATTCTGAGTATTTTTCTGGAGGAGGAGGGGTATGAGGTTGATGAGGTGAGGAGGGCAGAACTTGGGGTGGTTGCTGGTGAGCGGGCTGCATACTGCTAGGCAGAGTGTCATGGTTTGCGGCTCTGGTGGGGGGCCTGTCTGGAGTATCAAGAAGAATTTGAGGAGTGGGAGAATGGGGCAATGGTAGAACTGCTGGGTGCATTGGCAGCACAGGAAGCAGGAGAGAGAGAGCTGGCTGCGGAACATGACTTAGACTTGTAGAGGAGGGGAACACATTCTATATTCATTCCTTATGAACAGTACAACCAACATTTTATCTTTGAATATGAATGGATTATGGGGCTCTGGGCGGCACAAGAACATTTTTACTTGGCTCAAGGGATTGGAGGCTGATCTCTTTTTACTGCAGGATGTTCGATGTGAGGATGAGGATGATCGGGTAGAGTGGACTAGGGAATGGGATGGGGCCACGGCTTGGTTTGGTAAGGTAGCAATTTTGGTGAGGAAGGGTAGGGGCGAATTGGGGGACATCAGGAGCTGGGGTGATCGTTTGGTCTGGGGAGATTGGCATCGGCCAGAGTGGAAATCAGTGAAGGTTGGCTCCTGCTACTGCCCTGTGGCTAGGGGTGAGAGGATTGCATGGATAAGAGAGCTGCTGGAGGAGAGTATTCTCTTGGAGGAAGGGGTCGATATACTCGGTGGAGATTTTAATATGGTTAGAGATCAGCATCTCGACAGGACTGATAGAGAGAGGAGTGCTGGGGGCAGAAGTGGAGGTCTGGATACATGGGAGGAGGTGGAGACACTGAGCTCATTGAGGGATATGGGCAGAAAGAGGTGGGGGGATGCGAGAGTCTATACACATTGGGTGAATGACTTGGGCACGAGGATTGATTGGGTTCTGATGGTGGAGTGCTGGGGGTCAGATGTTTGGAAGACATTGGAGGTTGAGTGGTACCCATAGTCTGATCACTGGGGACTCTTAGGGCAGAGGCAGTTTGGGGGGAGTGGAGATGGACCCGGACATTGGCGCCTTAACTCCTCCTTGCTGGCTGAGAAGGGGTTGTAGGAAGTGTGAGTAGTGGACATTCAGGCAAAGATTTCGGCCTGGGGGCATGAGGGTTTGCCTGTAGATGTCCACTGAATGAGATTGAAAGAGGCTGCGAGGGGTTATTGGGGGGAGGCTGGTAGAGAGGCTGGGAGACAGAGGAGGAGGCGTATAAGGTGTGCTTCCAACAGGCTGAGGAGATTACAAATGGATTGGGTGGATCTGCTTACTATTGTTGGGGTGGAGGATTGGAGGATCGAGAGAGCGAATTTGGAGATTGTGGAGTTACAACAGGTGTTGAGGGAAGAGGAGGAGAACCATATGCGGGGCATGGCTGCTAGACTACGTTGGCAGGGGCTGGAGGAGGGAGAGCAGCCTACTGGATATCTATCAAGGCTTCTCAAAGCCAGGAGAGTGTGACATCGGTGGGATGGGATTTTGGATGCGGATGGGGATATGATACACGGCACACAACAAATCCTTAGGGTATTGAAGGAGAGATGGCAGAGCTTGTGGAGTGAGAGAGAAGGGGGTGCTGATGCAGCAGAGATTGCAGATGTACTGGAAGAGTGGAGGCCGCCACAGGTAGATGGACTGGGGGACTTGATCTTACCGGTGCAGGGGGAGGAGATTCAGAGTGTCCTGGCAGCAACTAAACTAGGGACAGCACCTGGGGAGGATGGCCTACCATGGGACTTCTGGAAGAAGATGGTTGATGTCCCTGGAATTTTGGGGGAGATGGCTGCACTTTGTGACCATGTCCTTCAGAGCAGTGAGTGGGTGGGGGAGTAGGATCTCGGGCTGGTGGCCTTATTATATAAGGAGAAGGGGAGGAGAGAAGACTGGAAGAACTGGAGACCGATCATGCTTCTGAATATGGACAGAAAGATGGTGACTAAGGTAATTATCGCAAGGCTGCAGCGAGTCACCCAACAGATACTGGGGGAGGAGCAGCGGGGCTTTGTTGGGGGCAGACTTATAAGAGATAGAACTGCATGGGTTCACGGTGTGATTGAAGGGGCCCAGGCCTGCGGCCTGGATGGCAGATTGGTCTTTTTGGATCAGGAGAAGGCCTACAGCCATGTATAGCGAGTGTGGCTGGGCAAGGTGTTGGACCGAATTGGAGTGCCCCCAAGGTTTAGCGCCTCTATGTTGAGTCTGCTGGAGGGCAGTCAGGCGGCTCTGACGTGTAATGGTCACCGTGGGAGGGTGTTTTCCTTGGGAAGAGGAGTTCCTCAGGGGGATCTGCTGTCCCCTATTCTGTATGCCCTTTCGCTGGAGCCATTGATGGATAGGATTTGCCGGAAGGTGGCAGGGCTCTCTATATATGATATAGTGTAGAAGGTGGGGGCCTTTGCGGATGATATGGTGGTTGGACTTAGGGATGTGGCAGATATAGAGGCACTACAGAAGACTGTGGAATGGTATGAGGCCCACTCGGGAGCGAAGCTCAACTGGCATAAGTGTGAGACAATGGTGCTTGGAAATGGGCTAGTGGGTGGGGATGTCATTGGAACAATTGTCCCTGCTGGTGAGGCGGTGCAGTACTTGGGCATCTTCCTCTCTGTATACGGTTCTGTCTTGCCACGAGGGTGGTGGGAGAGCAGGGTGAACACTTGGGGGGAGGCCCTTCAAGGATGTAGAGGTCGCCATATCTCTCTAGCAGGGTGAGTGTCGATTTTGAATATTTACTGGTTTCCCAAGCTGTGGTATGTGGCATATCACCTTGACTTCCCAGCATGGGTAGTGAAGAAGCTGATGAAGATGGCTAGAGATTGGATTTGGGCGGGGAGGAGGTCCCAGGTCAGTTGGGATACTCTTGTAAGGCCGGTAGTCAGGGGAGGTCTTGGGCTGGTGGACTTTTCTAAGAGGTTGCACTGTTTGCGAGCTTGGTGATTGAAAAGAGCTGTGGAACTGTAGAGCAGGAGCTGGGTGCCTCTGTTGCAGAAGGTATGGGAGATGCAGACTTCTCCTCAGGGGTCCTCCAGTGATCTGCTCTCTTTGGTGGGGTTGAATGAGATTCGGCGGTTGAGGTTTAAGGGCTTTTGGTGGGGTGTGGCTGATGGGGCACACCGAATTGGCCTGCGCTGGCAAGGCAATAAGGGGGAGGCAGTGTGGAGACCGAATATGTGGCATTGGAATAGAGTGCTACTGGGAGGTACTCAACTTAGTACATTTGATATTAGGGAAGGGGTAGAGTGCTAGCAGGGGCTTAGCCAGGATCTTTAGCCAGATGGCTGGCAGGGGGTAGGGATTGGCGAGGAGTAGGACTGGGCCAGTGTATGGTCTTGGAGTGCAGAGGTATGGCGGTGGCTTCCCCCCAAGTATTGGGTGGTATGGTAGAGAATGTTGCGGAGGAATGTCATGCTGAATTTCCATTCAGGGCATTTGGTGGATGGAGGACAATTTGAATGTGAGGAGTGTTATGATGTTGGGAGAGCTGGGGGTTATGTACAGATGTCTGAACATTGGCTAGGAGAGTGCGAGGTTCTGGGGGACTTTTGGGCTGAGATAGGGAATCGGCTGGATTTAGGACATAGATTGATGGGAGAGGGGGGTAGATGGGAGGACTTGAGATCTCGGCTTGTGGGTGGGGTGAGTAATAGTTGGCTCACTGTAGGGTGAGTACTAGCAATATGGGTAGGACTGGCAGGTCATTGGCTCTTTGTATTTGAGGAGAGTCGGCGGCTAGGGCTTGGGAAGAAGGTGTTAAGATGGGAAGAGCTATTGGGGGATCTGTTGACTGGGTGATGGGTGGGTTGGGGTCCTCAGGGGGGCCGACGATGGGATTTGGTGATGAGGATCTGTGGGCAGAGCAGTGGGAGGGTGGCGATAATGAGTGGCAAGGTGGTCTTTCATAGAGATGGGGTAGGGGAGGGGGGAGACCCCCCTAGGGGGATCGGATAGGGGGTGGGATCATTGT
>RBNI01002810.1:0-17449 GCA_003990745.1 Jimgerdemannia flammicorona
TTTTTTTTTGGTGTGATGGGACCCGATAGCTGACTTGTATGCGTGACTATATCGGGCTTCTTCTACTCCACAGATCCGCCCACGAACTGGTTTAGGTTCATACTTATGGCGTCGTGTTTGGGTACATCATGATCAAGGGCATCAAGGACAAGCGTGACAATAGGGGCCAGCGATGGTATGTTTTGACCTCGATATTCCAGTAATGAATCGCCTTGGTTAACCGCTCTATCCATCTTCCACGCATTAGCCACTCATACCAACACCATCGGCTCCTCTCCCTCCTCCTCCTCTTCCTCTTCCTCCTTATTCGCCTCCCCGGCGGTTTCGGCAATACCAATTCCTCCCTCCTCCCGCCAGCTCCCCCGAGCACACCTTTCAACAATCTCTACCTCGTCTCTCCCCAGACTTTCTTCAACGCCGTCAAGTACACCCCGGACCTCGCCTACTCACCCCCCACCTTGCCGTCAATCACCTCCTCCTCACCACCTTCTACGTCATATCATCCCACAAATTACTTTACAAGTCACGGAGGATCCCTTGCTCGATTACGGACGGTCCGCGATTTCCTCTATACCCTACATATGTATCTGTATGCTGGGGCTGCGAAAGTGATTGCGTGGGCGGTCCATGGCGTGGTTAATGACCGGATGGTCGACCTTGGGGTTACTAGGTACCTTGTATCGCGGGGTTGATCGTGCTGGGGGACTATGTAGGGGGTATGCGAAGTTTAAGGCGAGGAGGGGACCAGATTCCGTGTTTAGGTTCTTGTAGGGTGCGAGAGGCGAGAGGAAGGGGGCTCTTTTCGTTATATCGGCGAGTTGAGATCATTAAGCCCAAAAATGTTTGACTATTGTCGTTACTGGGTTGTCCGCTGTATTATTTTTGATTCATCGCAACCGAATTCTCGCCAATATCATTGTGTTGTCCAATCTGAAGTTATTTCATGGTAATTATGTCCATTACTACATATATATATCAGTATAAAAACTGCTTCCCTACCTATGCATGCCACCCACATACCTCGTCAACCCCAAACCCTAAACTCTTCTCCCACCTGACAACCTCTCCGTCTCCACCTCTCCAACGGCCGAACGCTCCACTTTGATGTACCTCCCCCCTCAGAAGCGTACAACTCTGTCTAGCGGCACCACCATGTTCCGCACGTACCACATGTCGCCCATCGACTGCCTGAATGTCCTCCATCGACCGCCTACATGTACCCCACCGACCGCCCCCATCGACTGCCTGCATGTCGGATACCCCTTCATCAGAATCACGTTCTCGCACCACCTTCCCTGGCACATTCCGCCTTTTTCTTCTCCGCAAGCGCCCGCGGCACTCTCGCCCGTTCCTCGAACGCCTTTTTTCATGGAGGTTCTTGCTGACAATTGCGTTCCGGTAAATGAGTAGTTCTCGAGAGATGACATTACTGTTCTGAAGCCGAAGGCAGGGCTTAGTTCGATTTCGTTATATGTGTGTGTTGGGAACGAGTTCATGTTGGCGAGGCATTGTAGTTGCCAAGTACTGCCCGCAGCACCGATCGCGGTCATGGCGTATCTCGATCCCTGCAGAGGGCAGTTAAAGAGTGGCTTGCTCAGTTTTGTTTCTGCGCAGACACAAAACGTAAACCTGCGATTTATGTTTCCAATCGAAAAACGGGAAACTCGCACAGTCGACGATCGTCAGTCGACGTTGGAGGAAAGATAAAAATAAGGCCAACCGCAACTTTTCAAACAAGCAAAGCTCCTATCCCAATTTCATGGGCAGCGTGCAGCCAGAACGGAATGGTCAGCGTGTCAAGAATCCCAACAAGGATCCGGTCTACTTGGTCCTCGATGGTCGCCGCCGTTGGATCCCCACCTCCGACAACCTGTTCCGTAAATGGAACCCTTCAATGTTAACGGATCACGAGTAACGAAAGATAGCTAGTGATTACACTTATAAAATGTTGAAAGAATTGGATACTTCGAAATGCGAGCCGAATTATTTCTCCGCACTTCCGACGGAATTTCAAGAATTTTTTTAGATGTTATGTGGCTCAAGAATTTAAAAACTATCTGTATTGGTGAAAATATTCGATACGAAAAGGAATACAGCAATGCATCCGTTCGTTTAAATATGAGAAAAGCTTGGCGCAGCACATTATTATGTGCTGCTGAAAGCACTCGAAGTGATTACATAACGTGTTTGACTTCAAGATAATTGGTCGGCACTGTGCGGAGTATGTAGGGCTAAATATGTAGAATAAAAGATTTTGTTTTTTTTTTAAAAAAAAAAAAAAAGGATTCGAAGCACGCACATGGTGACTCAATTAGGAAAGAGACAAACCACCCTGGTTCGAAAATGCTAAAGTTATCTTTCCGAGGATCAAGTTGTTGATGCACACCGACATGTTTCAGATTGATAATAAAATAGCGTTTGTGCTCCATGCACATTCCCAAACTTGGGAAACAGCCATTCGTAATTTAATTTAATATCAGTTGCGATGCATCTGGTTGCGATGCATCTTTTAGATTGATATGAACCGCAGCTCGATTTTCTCAACCACGAATTCGAGATACATTCATTTGCGTTGCTTGCACTGTTTATTGGCCTGTAATCGATGTACAGAGGTTCTGGAAACTCGGGAAGCACGGACGTTATCGAGAAACCTTTAATATGCATGCTTACGTCGACTTACTCAGCCGCATGCCTTTCGTGATCAATTGCATGGATGACAACCTTTCCTCCCTTTGATGGTAGTGCATCTCATATTGTGTTAATATCACCGCCGTTTTTCTATATGTGAATTCGGCTTGTCGCTTCATTGGATGGATCCGGATGGGCCCACTTGAAGTGGGGGTTTTCGATTTCTTGTACGACGGGTTCGAGGCGGCTTCCGCCTACAGAGGGCCTGTGTCGAAACCTTGCTAAATTCGGTGGTGCGCCACCTACATCTTAATGATTCTAGAGGTTAGGAAGGTAAACAAATCCGTTTCTCGAATGGTTGGAGGATATTCCAGCGTGTTATTGCCTATTCTCTTCCCAGGTAATCGATTGTGGCTTAGTAACTCGTCACGTGGACACATGGAACTTCAACCAAACCATTACCATCGTATCTTGCATTGCAAGCAACAGCATTGACTTGACCCCTTATCGACCGCATACCATCCCATCTGATTACATTAACCGCATGGATACACCTCCACCACGGATCGCCATGCCTTTTAGAGAGGCTCTTGGCCAGATACTTTGTATCATATGCATCACCGTCATGTCCGCTCTCTTTGGCGTTAAAATCGCTGGCGATCGGCTTCAACACCTCAACTATGCAAGAATTCTCGTACTGCTGCTATATCTCATATCATGGGCTTTCACCAACATGTCGTTCGTGCTTCTATCGACGAATACAGGTACGTTCTGTATGGGACACGGCCATGCCAATTGTGGCCGAGTAAAGTTCTTAACCCATCTCACTTTCGCTCATACAAAGGGAATTTCATTTCGTGCGACCTGTCTATTTTGACCTGTGATGTGTTCTACGCTGGAAGCAATATTGTCATGTACCTCTGGTAACTATCTTAATCTAATCCTCAACAAGACATGTATGTGGTGTAATACTTAGAAATTTCATATGTATATCCTTCACGTTTTCAGGTTAATTGAGAGAGTCTGGCTTGTAACGTCAGTGAGGACGAGCCGCATGGAGAGTTTCTTATACAAAATCCACTTGTTATTGCTAACACCATACATTGGTATATTTATCTTAATGGTGAGCGTTCTAACGAACTCTTTCAAGTTAACTTATCTATGGTCCTCTAATCAGATATTACTTTTATATTACGTTACAAGGTTCTCTTTCGAGTCGCCCACCTCAATCCAGATAAGACCTGTACCATTGGCCTTGACCGGCCAGCTAGCATTCCCCTCATGGTATTAGGATTCACCGCGTATGCGTATATGAGGCGACAATTCAAAAAAAAAAAAAAAAAAAAAAAAAAAAAAAAAAAAAAAATCGGTGTATGATCCATACTGAAACTTCCTCTTTTCCTTTGTTTGGCACGTCATCCCTCCACGCAATGCCGCTAGGTTTACGATTTGGTGAGTAAGAATCTGTGCAAATATGACAAATATAACATTTTTATGCACCATTTATCACGCTGATCGGTTTCCAATTCCTCAGGTCTTCAACGGGTACCTCACCTTCCTCTTCATCAGGCCTCTCATAATTGGCAACGTCTCTAATTCCAACTCTTTTGTGTCTCGGATCACTCGGCGAACATTTGTTGCCTCTACAACCTGCCTCATCGCCTCCGCTGCAAACATCCTTGTGTTGGCCTTAATACACGGCGAGGAAAGAGATTTTGTCTGCTTGGGGTTGTGTTCGTTCGACGTAACATTGAACGTGGCCACGGTCCACTGGGTGTGTAGCAGGCCTACTTCACTTTTGCCTCTTTGCAACGTTTTTGGGATGGCGAGACTCATCGTTGCTCTCTCTCTCTTTTGTTTTTTCTTGTGCACACAGGTCACGACGAGTACAGGCTCGAATGGTCCAAGCAACAAAGCCCTCGTCTCCAACTCAGACCTTGAAAGAAACCAGAGTAGTCCTGATAAGGAATCCGAAGTATACATCATGGATCAAAATACATTTGATATGCGGGACGAGGAAAAATGACCTGTCTTTTAATGCTGTTTTTGCAGCCTTTAAAATTATCGTCCAAAAATTTCTTTTTATACTTCATGGGGTTGATATATGCCTTTGCATTCGTTCTCATCATTATGTTCATATTTGGTTGGCAATATAACTAAAATATTAATATGCCAACCAAATTGGGGTTATTTATTTCTGCACGACGGCTCGTATTATTGTATACTCAAAATACTGAGCGCGTGCTATATTGAATTTCAATTATTTTATTTTATTTTATTTTATTGTTTTTCTTACTAGGTGGACAATTTAAGCATTAAGTGTTATGTTCAGAAAATTAGAAACCTATACACTAAGGATTCCGTTGTTGCTTAATGATATACAAACTGTATTTATGGCCGGTGAAAGAATATTATCTTTAAACCGTAATTATACTAGCGTAGCTGCAACGAGGTAACCAGAGTCACGACATCCTTTTCATTTATTTTATTGGCGGTGTATATACACTTCAATTTTCATTGATTTTAAACACACTGACACGTTGAACGACAGCGCTGTGGGTTATTATTAAGTAGGCAATTGCATGTCAGTCAATTTTCTGACAATTCATTTAATGCCATGATACATGGAGTTGCGGCTCTATTTCTATAGTAGAGTTAAATTCCTGCATCCTACATTTCATCCGAACATTTGGCCGTAAAGTATGCCATGTTGTGAAGATTACTCCTCCAAATCGGCAATGGTCTATGCGTTAATCACGATTGCCTATTGGAAAAGCCTCCTCCGCGGAGATGACATTCTGCAGCCGGTTGATTTCGGCTGTGTAACACAGCTGAACACAATTCTTCCCAAAGTTCTGTCATGCAGGAGAGATTAAGCTTGATCAAGGTCGTGTTCTGCTGTTGAGATTCGGCTAGAGCGCGGCCCCCTCGTTGAGAATGGCATTCCCTTCAAACAAATAGTGGATGAGCGAACACGCACAGATCGTGAGTTTAAGAATTATGCAGAGAGAACCAACGTGTTATTCGTGTCATGCCGGAAAAAGGGACTCGTATGACCAATGAGAATTGAATTGTCGGGAATCCCTTATAGTATATACAAACTAGCGATCCCGTCCGGTTGTCGTACCAACCCGGGTACAGTACGACTCAGGGCCTTTTATAAAAGCACAATCCAAATCATTTTACGGGAACAAGTTGCATGCGGAATGGAAACATCCATCTCGGCATTTCCCGACTGAAAGTCCCAGGGATCGCAGCTGGAATCCGTCGCTAAATAAAGCGGTCCGTCGCCTGAAAAAGTCTAGAAGCGTCGCAGGGCGAACTGTGGTTTTTGCTGATAATAGACCCTGGCTTCAATTGCACGCGAATTCACGCAGATTCTAACCTTTCTGCTTGAGCGATTCCCTCTTATTCCGATAAGATAATTGCCTACTTTCCTCCCATCTAGAAATTTTGTGCAATAATTTCATATTGGCACCATTTTTTGCCATAATAGTATATTGCGGACCACCAATTTTTTTTTTTTTTATGTCATTGCCGTTGCATCACTACCATTCTATCACCCTTTTTTCCTATCTACCTTTGAATATTTCACAGCTCCCGTTATTTTATTTATTTTATTTATTACTTATTTTATGTCTGCCTTTGAACATTGTTGTTTCTCTGCTTTATTGCTAGTCCGCCATGTCAAAGTTCGCCCGAAAGTCAAGGCGTGCCCCACGGTAACACTCCCAACAGCTTGGTTCAACCCGCAAACCCGTAAAGCGATTGGGGCAAAGTTTTCATTGGAAAAAGCGAACGCGTGAATGACCATAAGAAAGCAACTAAAAATCAATTTGTGCCAGAAGATCGACGCTTTTGAAACTAGCCAAAATTTTATATGGAGGCCTGATTATTAGCCTCGGAGATGGCTTTCTAGCTTGACAAGTCGCCTTACAGCCAATTCAAAAAAAAAAATCTATAAAAATCATATTCAGATCAACTGTTGTCTTCTTCTTTGAGCACAGCAACAATCAAAAGTATACATACCCTTCCCCTACAAAAAACCTTCTTGTGAGGACACAATATTGAAATTTGAGTGAAATCTAAGGCCTTGATTGGCAGTAGGCAGTCCGTCAGCCTCCATCATGAGCCTCTCTCAGCGACGAGCCTCTATTATGACCGAGAGACAAGCCTCTATTATGACCGAGAGACAAGCCTCTATTATGAGCGAGCGGCAAGCCTTCATCAATTAGCCTCTCTATCAACGAGGATTCAGCAGCGAGCGACGAGCCTTCTCTATCAACGAGGATTCAGCAGCGAGCGACGAGCCTTCTCTATCAACGAAGATTCAGCAGTGACGAGCCTCGGCCTTGAAATCTGGCCAATTTCCAATCTTGGCCTTGAGCCTTCCTCTTATGAGGTCATCACATCGTTCGAGGGACTGGACGTCATTGTCTCCATCTGATCGGGTTATCACAATAAGTATTATCAATCAAGCATGCGTCATACGAGGCTTCGTCTCAATATTCTACGTGCTCGTTGTGTTTAATTTTCATGTGCATATGCGGACCTTTCTCAAGTGCGCTCTCGCTTTGTTTTTGTTTTATTGACTACCCATTTCCCAGTCCTGGTTGCCGACGTGAGCGTTTGGCACACTTTCGCCTGCAATTATTCTTCGACCACTCTTTGGATTGTTTTTGCTTTGACAATCTTTGTATGTACTTCCCCTTTTCCTGCCGTTCTTTTTTTATTTTTACTTATTTATCAGTAAGTTCCTCTTTTCCCTGCGGGAATACGATTTTGGTGGAATCTCTCAAGCACAGATCGAACACATTGAAGTCTAACTTGCGTTTCCCTCAGTCAGGTGATGCTTAATGGGTATGGGCAGGTGACTAAAGGGTTTTATTTTTATTTTAAAAAAAAAAAATGTAGGTGGGGAAATTAGTGGCGTGACCAGGTAGAGTGGTTGTTGGATGTGATATTCTCGTAGCGATGGTGGTAATGGGAATGGGGTGGGGTTGGGTGAGGAAGGATTTAAGCCATCCAATCACCGTGCTAGTGCTAACCCCGTTATCCTAGTTACTTGAACATGCAATAAAAAATAAAAATAAAAGAATTGTGCATTTACCTCTCCCTGTCAGCATTCCTACTGCCGAAACATAATAAATAAAGCACTAGCTTGTACACAGCCCACACCGCCCCATTAGCTGGATACCCCACCAATCCTTCCCCTCGTCTTTCACCGTCGAACCCGCATCCCGACTTATGACAATTTCAGTAAGAATTCTACGCCGCGATCTGGTTTATGACGTATTACGCTTTGTGTCATTCCGCTTGATCCCTGGAGTGATTCTCGTGATATGTAGAGCTCTCTCTATTCGTTAGCTTTGACGTTCACCCAGTACGATGCCATTTGAGCTAGGGCGACATTGTCAAATAAAACAGCAATATCAAGTATGCGATGAGCGTCCGTCTCACGAATTTGAGTAACCTTGATTATGTCTTCCAGTGCTTCATGCTTCTAACACCTTTTCGTTATCATTTAAGAAACGCCAGGTGAACGTCACAAAATCCTCGTACAGTATATACATTGAGTACCATTGAGTATATATACTTCGCCATAAATTTAAGTACTTGTGTACACAAAGTATGCCATGTATATGTGATGTGTTTTATGACGGGTGTCGTGACATAAATACAAACGAGTCGATGGGAAAAAACGATTAATTCACGCCTTTAACGAACTTCTGAGTGTGGCTCATATTAAAGGAGGGCGCCGTTATCTTGAAAGAACTGCACGTCTTGAAGCCGCATAAATCATCTTGAAGCTGCTCATCTTGAAGCAATTTAATTGAAGTTACTGAGAATTTCATTTATCTTGAAGATATCCATATTCAAGCTACACATATTTAAGTTGCTTGTCTGGAAGCTACTTGTATTGAGGTCATACATATTAAGAGATATATATTGAGATCAAGTTATTCAACAAAACACTATATCATATTATAAAATTACTTATATTAAAGTTATATATAGTAAAAATCTTATTAAAATATATAATAAAATACAGAACTAATATAATTCAGACTGATATTCTGATAATAATAATAATACTAAGTATAATAATTAAAGAAATATAATAATATAAAATATAATATTTATTATATTTTGTTTTTTGTTTTTTGTTTAAAAAAATAAATAAATAAAAATAATTAGTCCATTAATAATCAATTCTTTAAATATAAAAATATAATATTAAATCAATTATATAAAGATAAATATTCAAATTACTATAAAAACTTATTATAAATAATTATAAATAAAGAAGATATCAATAAATATAACTAACAATATTACTTGTTTTTTTTTTTTTTTTTTTTTTTAACAGACTCAAGTTCTGTAGATTTTTATTAAAAAGGAATCTAGAATATATAGACCAAAACTCTCTCCCACCTCTGCCCTAAATACTATACTTCTATAAATCTAGACTAGCTATTATCTAGTAGCTTAACTATATCAGAAACAGTAGGGCTTATAGTAGCCCACACCTCATTCTGCATACTGTGCTCTTTCTATCACTAGAGAGAAAGTAATCATATATCTACAACTAAAGATATATGTCTGAAATCTCAACATATATATAAGGCTATATCCAAGCTAAATAAAATAGCCCTTACTATCTCAAATAGAGCAATAGGCAAAGAAAAATCTCTTCAAAAATACAAAATAATAAATAAGACCTAGTTCTCTCTGATGAAATAAGTAGAGAACTTATATATGAAGTGAGAGAAGACCTCTAATACTCTACTACTTAAGTCTACAGGCCTTGATCATATTGCTATATCAGCTTCTAGTTTTAGTTGAGTATTACTAAGATATCTGATCTAAGTAGCCTTAGGTTCTCTAATAACTCTCAATAACTAAAACCTAATCTCATATATTATTAAGAGTTACTGAGAGTAATACCTACTATATATCTAACTACTCTGTACCAATCAGAAGACTCCACTAATATAGTATCTACATTAATCCTAATGACTGTCACTAGCCTAACATTCTACTGGTTCACTATAATTATCCTTCCTCTTATCTGTAATGACCATCTCCCCTCCTATCCTGAGTTTATTTGAAAAGCAATCACCTATACCTAAACTATACTTGCCAGAAAGCTTGCCAAAGCTCAGAGGGCCCCACCACAGATTCTGGAGACCTGCAGGTAACCTATATTGACACCTGATGCCCAAGGTTAACTGACTCCCTACATAGCTCATAATATACTGAGATGACATCTTGTTGATGATAGCAAAAGGAAAAAGGTGCTGCACCCAAATGAGTAAACTCCAGATACAGCTGGAGGTACCAGAAACTACAAAAAAGTGGAGGAAGTACTAATCAGATACCAATAAAGAGACAACTCATCACCATTGCCTCCCTCCCACTGTCCTGCAATGGATACAGCAAACCAACCTGAGGTAGAGGGGGTAAAAGTTGTAGAAAAGAGACTCAGAAGGTTGCCTACCAAAACCTTGTGACCAGTATGGTAGTGGAGAAAGAAGTGTCTTACTATATTACTAATAATATATATAAATATCTTGAAACTAAAAAACTAATCCATATGAGTCAATTCAGTTCAGAACAGTAACAATTCGGATTGATTCGGATTTGATTCGAATCGATTCAGATTGTCCAATTTTAATATTATTGAGCTTGTTAGAAGGTCCTATATCACATATTTCTAATGAGAAGGCTAAATTCGGATGATGCATCACAGAGTTATAAGGCAAAACGTCAGATTCATTTTTCGTTTTAAGTCAATTCAGAGCATAAAATTGATTCGGATCAGATTCGGATTACTCTGATCCGTTCGGAGCACTATCTATAATTCTATCTGATATTATCTTATATAATATCAACTATAGATGCAAGATAGTCAATCACAAAATTTGACTATGACACCACCTACAGCTTAACGGAACCAAGCCAAATGAAGATGCTACCAGGCGAAATGCAGAAAAGCCTTATCAACAATCTTCGCATGACCCAAGGGCTGCCTTCGCCGGAGCAACTCTAAATCTCATAGGTTTAGTCGCTCATTGAGTGCAGAGCTTGAAGCAATTAATGAAGAATTATTGCTTATTGTTGGGAATATGCGAATAAGGTTGTGCATGTAGTATAACATACTTACTGGTGGATTGTGCAGAAGTCACATACTTTTACGTGTGCAGATAAACAAGTAGAACTTAATTTATAGACTAGGCGCATGTCCTTATCGCTGAAATGCACTGCGGAAATGCACCGCGGAAATGTATAAATGGATCATACGAGCAACAATTTTGTGAACCATTTCACTTGGACCACCATTGAAATTAAGTTTCTAAGGTCCCGGAACACAACCTCGTCAATCTTTCTACGTCACAGCCTAAAGGTTTCTTTTACGCTGTAGCCGAATCTTTAATTTCCAGCCATGTCCTCCGAAAAGTAACGCCATTGATGTCAGTACCGGAACCAAAGTTTCCAGTAGTCAGCAAACGACTATCAATGAGCATGGAGACCTCATTGCTACATCGCGTCAAATTTCCAAGGGCACCGTGGCTAATTCCACCACATATCCCCCTCCAAAAAAATAACTCCAAACATCGAATCCTACTTTCACGGCGTCCCCGCCGAGAATCACGCCTTTGTCAATCGTTCAAGCGTCATATCTAATATGGAGCAAGCGCTCAGCTGTAGCAACCCTTCCAGCGAATGCAAAAAATTGGCACTCACAGGACAGGGAGGCATGAGCAAGACTCAATTGATGCTTCGATACTGTTACCACCACAGCGCCGCGTACGATTTTTTTTTCTGGCTAGAGGTGGATAGCAGGAGCACGGCCATCCTGTCGTTCCGCAAACTGGCCATTAGTCTAGGCCTCAACGAGGAGACCATACTGGAGGGAGATTCGGAGGTGAAAGCCATTAGATGGGTTCGTTCTTGGCTTCAAGAGAGGACTAAATAGCTGCTTCTCTTGAACAATGCTGGCGACTACGAGACGAATGAGAAGGTTTTCAGGTAATTGCTGCGTGCTGAAGGCGACATCATTTTCACCACGTGTTTAAATATCCCTCCAAGCAAGGCGACGATGGAGATTGATGCCAACACATCTTTCACCAGTACCATTCGGGTGACACAAGACTCAGGCAACACTTTTCAACAACGTCTTCAAGTATTGGTGCTATCAAGATGGCAAGCAACGTGCATTCTGGTGAGCGTACTGGGCAGGGGGGCCCCAGTGCCTTTGACTGGCAACATGTGGGGGGGGTCGAGGTGCGGGACTTGGTATGCCGAGTGCTTCGATAAGGGGTCGTGGGGCTGGAGGTAGTGGCAGAGGAGGTGCAAGGCCACATGGGGGAGGGAGGATGACCTTCGCAGATAAGGTCAGGTTGGGGAAGCAGGCGACTAGACTGGATGGCTGGCTGGAGCTGGGGAAGGCGGCTGCTACCTCGAGTGGCAAGGAGGCCCCTCCACTGGGGGGTCAGCGTAGTGGGGCTGGCAGTGTAGTGGCTGAGATGGTGACTGCTGATGGCAGTGTGACGGGCAATCTGGAAAAAAATCCAAATGTGACGGCTGATTGGGGACCTGGTCAGGGGAGTGGTGCGGGACCCTAGGACCTGGCCGATGGTGTGACGGGACTAGTGGTGGCCCCGTTACTCAAAAAGTCTCGATCAGAATTCACCGTCACACTGTGCTTCTGTGGCTTGGCAGTGATGGCAAAGGTGGTGCTGGGGCTGTTAGCTAGTGAGGTGAAAGGAGCAGCCTCGGTTAAGTTTTTGAAGAAGCTGGAGGCAGTTGAGGTGGGGTTTGAAGAGGAAGGTTTGCTGCTGGAGGCAGTGGAAAAGGGTGTGGTGTTTGGAGGGATTTCAGTGCCGATGGCTAGGTGTATGTGTTGGGACCCCCGAGTGGTTCATCTGGTGGTGGCGGACCTGCCAACGGTGAAAAAGGAGGAGGCAAGGAGGCTGGTCACGGATGTGGTGAAGGAGTATGGCGAGGTGGTTGACATTGGGTTTAGAGTATGGGAGGGGACTGAGCTCAGGACAGGTGATGTAGACATCAGGCTGAGGCTGTTTGGGATAGAGAATACTGGGAAAGCTAGGGACTGGCCAGTGGTGTTGAAATGGGGAGTGCAAGGTTTCGAGGGTGAAGGGGTCCGAGAAAGAGGAGAAGGATCTACTGGAGGTGCTGGAGGACTTGGCGGGGGCTGTGGAGAGAAGGTACAGGGCTTGGAGGGCTTATAAGGCTAGGACGGTGGTGGAGGTGATTGAGGGCAAGAAGGTACAGATGGACAAGGTGCTCTGGGAGAAGGCGAAGGGGAGACAGCTGTAGAAGGAACTACTGGTCAGATTGGATGGGGAACCAAGGGCCGGGGCTATGGAGGAGGGTACTGGAGCAGGTGCTAGTATCTGGGCGGCGGCCAGGCAGCAAGGGGGGAAGACAAAGGAGAGTGGGGGACAGGAGCTGGAGGAGGCAGTAGGGGACATGGTGATGGTGGATGATAACCCGGTCCAGTATGGTGTTCCTGAGGTGGGTGAAGGAGAGTTGGAGGATGTGTCAGAGGATGGTTGGGATGAGTCTGTGCATACTGGGGAGAGGAAGGAAGGAGAGGCAGATTTGGTGCAGGTAGCGGAGGTAGTTGGGGGGGAGAAGTGGCTGTTGAGGGCGCTACAGAATGTGGTGGCAGAGGAACTGAGAGAGATTGATTTCTGGGTGATCAGTGAGGAGTTCTGGGGGCGAGTGTTGCGAGGGGAGGAGGTTGTGAGGAAGTTGAGAGATGAGATGATGGCAGCTCTCTTGGAGGCGGAAGAGTATGAGATCACTGAGGCGAGGGAGGCAATGCTCCTGGGTATTGCTAATGAGAGGGCAGCTTATCTGTGGGGGCCGCGGAAGGGGCTGGAAAAGTGGCAGGTGGTGTGCGAGGAGCACCGGGCATCAATGGAGATGGTGGATGGGGAAGACTGTATGGAACTGTTGGCAGTTCTGGAAGAACAGCAGAATGTGGAAGGTGAGATTGCGGCGGAATGGAATTCTGGCTGGAGAGGAAGTGAGCATGGAACTATAGATGTAGGAAAGCAAAAATATCAAATATTTCACTATAAATAGTACAACCAACATTTTTTCTATGAACGTCAATGGGCTTAGAGGGACTGGGAGGTGACACAGGATTTTTGGATGGCTGAAGAAACTGGAGGCAGATCTCTTCTTGCTTCAAGATGTATGGTGTAAGGGGGAGGAGGAAGCACTGGAATGGACAAGAGAATGGGGTGGGGTGGCAGTTTGGCAGGGTAAAGTGGGAATCCTGGTTAGGAAGGGGAAAGGGGACATTGCAGACACTGGACATTGGGGTAGTAGATTGGTGTGGGGGACATGGCAGAGGCCTGGTTGGAACTCAATTGTGGTGGGATCTTGTTACTGCCCAGCAGAAAGGGGGACCCGAGTGGAGTGGATTGGAGATCTGAGGGATTCTGGGCTCTTGGTGGCAGCTTGGGTGGATTGTCTAGAAGGTGATTTTAATATGGTATGGGAGAGTAGACTGGACAGAACTAATGGGGGATGGGGCATGGCAGGAAGGAGTGGGGGATTGGAGAAATGGGAAGAGGTGGAAAGACTCAGCTCACTGGTGGACGCCATGCGACTTCAGGATGGGGATCGACATCTGTATACTCACTGGGTAGGAGGACTTGGTACTAGGATTGATTGGATTCTGACTGCTGAGTGTTAGGGCAATATAGTTTGGGAGACGATGGAGGTCGAGTGGTGCCCTTGGTCAGATCACTGGGGTATTTGGGGAGGTGGGAGGTTTGGAGGGAGCGGAGAGGGGCCAGGACATTGGCGTCTGAACTCTTCATTGCTGGATGAGATGGACCTGTGGAATGCGTGGGTGGTAGAGGTATGAACTAAGGTTCATATTTGGAGGTGTGCTGGAATGAGGATTGGAGATAGGTGGCGCTGATTGAAATCTGAGGCTCAGAGGTACTGAGGGGAAGTGGGGAAGGAGAGAGGTGCTCAGCGGAGGAGACGAGTCCGATGGGCATCTAGGAGGCTCGAAAGATTACTCCTGAACTGGGCTGGGGTACTGGAGGAGGAGGAGTTATTGGACTGGAAGGCTAAGCGGGCTAAGCTGGAAGTGATAGAACTAAAGGATCTGCTGAGAAAGGAGGAGGTGATGCAGGCTCAGGCTATGGTGGCAAGATTACGGTGGCAGGGATTGGAAGAAGGCAAAAGGCCTACAAGGTTTTTGTCCCATCTTCTTCATGCTAGGGGAGCATGACACTGGTGGGAAGGAGTCCTTAATGATGAGAGAAAGATGGTATTAGGTGTGCAGGGAATCCTGGGCCAACTGAGTGCCTGCTGGAGTAATCTCTGGAGTGAAGAGGAGGGAGGGGAGGGGGCGCAGGACATTGAGCGGCATCTAGAAGAGTAGTACCCGAATCCTGCCACAGGGTTGGAGGATCTTGGCCAACCAGTCTTGGGAGAGGAGATTATTCGAGTCCTGGCATCAACGACCCTGAGAATGGCGCCTGGGGAGGATGGTTTGCCTTGGGACTTTTGGAAGCGTATGGCATCCATAGAAGAGGCTCTGGAGGAGATGTCGCTGATGTGTGATGCCATCATCGGTAATGGAGAGTGGATTGGGGGGCAGCAGTTGGGGCTGGTATCCCTGCTGTACAAGGACAAAGGGCGTAAGGAGGACTGGAGGAATTGGAGGCCGATTATGCTGCTGGATATGGACCGCAAGTTGGTAACCAAAGTCCTGGTGGCGAGACTACAGGGGGTGGCCCAACAGGTGTTGGGGAAGGAGCAGAGAGGCTTTGTTGGGGGCCGACTAATTTGAGATAGCACGGCATGGGTTCACGGTGTCATTGAAGGCACTAGGGCTGCAGGTGTGGATGGCCACTTGGTTTTCCTGGACCAAGAGAAGGCCTATGATAGAGTTTGGAGAGTATGGTTAGAGAAGGTACTGGAGCACATTGGGGTACCAGTGAGCATGTGTCAGGCCCTTATTAGACTACTGGAAGGGAGTAGGGCTGCAATTCTGGTGAATGGACATAGGGGGGCTTCCTTCCCCTTGGGGAGAGGGGTGCCTCAGGGGGATCCGCTATCACCTATCCTCTATGCCTTTGCCCTGGAGCCGTTGTTGGATTGGATATGGCGCAGAGTTGGTGGACTGAATATTTTGGGTGTCAATTGGAAGGTGGGGGCCTTTGCAGATGATATGGTGGTTGGATTGGGCTCGGTGGTGGATGTGGCCATGCTCAAGGAGACAGTTGAGTGGTATGAGTGATATGCTGGAGTGAAACTCAACTGGCACAAGTGTGAGACAATGGTCCTGGGGGAAGGAGTCATAGGGGGGGATGTCATTGGAACAATTGTCCCAGCTGGAGGAGTGGTATGGTACTTGGGTATCTATTTCTCAGTGTATGGCTCTTTACTGCCCAAGGAGTGGTGGGAGGGCAAGCTGGTAGAATGGATGAGTTGGGGTGGTCGACAGGTGTCACTGGTGGGAAGGGTAACTGTTCTGAATGTGTACTGGATGCCGAAACTTTGGTATTTGGGCTACCATTTGGATTTCCCTAAGTGGGTGGTCAAAAAGCTTCTTAAGATGGCCTGCTCTTGGCTCTGGGCTGGATGCCGGAGTCAGATTGGTTGGGAGGTATTAGTACTCCCTGTGGATCGTGGAGGACTTGGCCTGGTGGACTTTCCCAAGAGGCTACTCTGCTTGAGAGCATGGTGGATGAAGAGAGCCAGTGAGCTGAGAGGAGGTGAATGAGTGCCCCTTATGCAGTGTTTGTGGGAGGCGAGAGTGTCACCATGGGGGGGTTCAGGGGATCTACTGTCCTTGGTGGCCTTAGATGGTAGTCAGAGGATACGATACAAAGGATTCTGGTGGGGAGTGGTAGATGGGGCCCACCATATTGGGATCTGTTGGCGAGGCACTGAAGGAGATGAAGAATGGGGCCCAGCAATGTAGAGGTGGGACAGGCTCTTGTTGGGAGGGAATCTGGCCGAGGACTTCCGCTTAGAGGAGGGTATGGAGTGCCTTAGGGGTCCGGGGCAGGACCTTTGGCCGGAGACCTGGCAAGGGGCTGGAATTGGAGAGTGATAGGACTGGGCAGGTGTCTGGTCTTGGATCAAGGTGGTGTCAAGGTGGCTACTGCCAAAACTCTGGGTAGCATGGTGGAGGTTGCTGCGTAGAAACGTGATGCTCAATTTTAGAACTGGTCATCTGGTAGATGGCGGGGTCTTTGATTGTGAGGAGTGTCATAATGTAGGGCGGGAGGGTGGAGTGGTACAGACTCCTGAGCATTGGCTAGGGGAGTGCAAGAGTATGGAGAATTTTTGGAGGGTAGTTGGCGAGAGGTTGGGAGTGTCAGCGCCTGACCCTGAGGAGGGTGGGCAGTGGGTGGCACTGCAGTCGAGGCTGGTTGGGGGGGTGGGGAATGAGTGGCTGACAGTGGGTTGGGCCATTGCGATTTGGGTGGGGCTCGTAGAACACTGGCGGAATGTCTTTGAGGAGGGCCCCCGTAGGACAGTGAAACTGAGGGTAGTGAGGTGGGAGGAGCTGATGCTCGAGCTCTTCAAGGCATGGTGGATTGGTTGGGGTGCCAAGGGGGGGAGACATTGAGGCCTAGTAAGGAGAATTGTAGAGAAGAGTGGTAGTAGAGTTGCAGTGATGGTGGACGGGGTGTCATTTGTAGGACCAAGGGTGGGAGGGGGTCCCTGTGGGATAGGTTGAGGGTTTCGGTTGTATAAATAATACTATAGATGTCAGTTAATAAAGGGAGTCCAAGTGACTATAAAAAAA